>JAVDPK010001737.1:0-14159 GCA_034780415.1 Cichlasoma orientale | reverse complement strand
GTGTGTGTGTGTGTGTGTGTGTGTGTGTGTGTGTGTGTGTGTGTGTGTGTGTGTGTGTGTGTGTGTGTGTGTTAATACAGTCTATGTTTTAAGTAAATTAACTTCTCTTTTTTTTTCTTACCTAGCAGGGCTGGGGGAATGACTATTTTTGAGCAAAACAGGTGTTCTCTGGCATTAAACTGACATTTACAGGAATAACTCAAGAATAATCTTTGAGATAATAAAGTCATAAATTGGCAAGAGAAAACTAAAACAAAATCACAATGTGGCTGCATTATGCACGACTGGCTCAACCTCGTCACACCACAGATCCCACCAGCACGCACATTAGTAAAGACAGTAAAGAAAAAACAACCCCACACGTCCACTAAGCCACACACACCCACACACACTTTTTCCCCCCCTCTGAATATTGCCTCCTTTCCATCTCCAGATATGTTTCTTTTTCTTTTGCCAAGAATGGCCCTAATACTCTGCCATAAAAATCTAGCTACATTAAAAAAAGGTACAAAATTCACCAGATCACAAATCATCGAGGAAAGAAAAGCAGCCGAGCGTCAGACAGGTTCTTTCTCCTCATCTGCACCCCCAAGTATTGCTCAGTGGTGAGTCTTACAGTACCGGTTGTACTGGACAGCAGCAGGTGTGAACCTGTGAAATATGTGATCAGAATATTTGATTGTAATTGGGTTTTTAATGCCAGGTTGTTACATAAGCATGCATGTCAGAGTTTGTCAGCATGAGTAGCAGCTGTTTTGAAATCAAGCAGAAGCGTGACGCCTGTGCTGACAACACAATGTTGTGGGAGATTTCTATAAATATTTACAAGTCTAAGAACTAAGATATTTATTGGCCAACGGTGCAAATGTAAAATTTATCTATGTGTGGTTGACAGTGTTGTTAATAAATACCGGTAACTGCTCTGCCAGGTGCTGAAGTTTCTGGCTCTTCGAACCCAGTTTCCATCCTGCACCCCACCCACTGGAATTTTAGGACTCTCCAAATCGATCCCTGACGTATTTGCACTTTCAACACAACAATGAAACACAAGTGAGAAATCAGTATCGCCAAAAGTGTGAGCCATAAAACACAAATATGTAAATGGACCGGTTCTTATATAGAACTTTTCTACTCTACATGAGTACTCAAAGTGCTTTATACAGCATGCCTAATTCACCCATACATATTCATACAAACCTTTCTACATATAAGTACATTCACACACACACACAATCACACTCCAATGAATGCATCAGGAGCAACTCAGCGTTTAGCATCTTGCCCAAGGATACTTTGCCATGCAGACTGGAGCAGTCAGGGAATCGAACCACCAACCCACTAATTAGTAGATGACCTGCTGTACCTCCTGAGTCACAGCCACCTCACATATAGAGTACGTGTAAATTTAGCGCACTGATGTGACACAGTCTTCACAGTTTCTGTGAATGGAGAAGGCCCACAAAGAAGATTTGACCTAATGTGTCACAAGGTGGTAATTCCAAAAAAAAGTTACTAGACTGAACCTTCGCTAACTTAATACTGATCAGACTTCCCAGTCACAACACTGAACATTGGAATTATTCTCCAGAGAGAAATTCACTGAGAAATTATTTCCTTTTTGATAAAGCTTTTAGTTGGGGCTGGATCAGGTGACCCTGAACCCTCTCTTTGTTACACTGCAATAGGCCTAGGCTGCTGGGGGTTCCCATGATGCACCAAGTGTTTCTCCTTCACTCACCACTTTTCACTCTCTATATTTATACACCACTCTGCATCTAATCATTAGTTATTATTAATCTCTGGCTCTCTTCCACAGTATGTATTTTGTCCTGTCTCTCCCCTCAGCCCCAACCAGTGTGGCAGATGTCCCTCCCTGAGCCTGGTTCTGCTGAAGGTTTCTTCCTGTTAAAAGGGAGTTTTTCCTTCCCACTGTCGCCAAGTGCTTGCTCACAGGGGGGTGTCTGATTATTGGTGTTTTCTCTGTATTATTGTGGGCTATTTACCTTACAAAATAAAGCACCTTGAAGTGATTGTTGTTGTGATTTGGCGCTATACAAATTAAATTGAACTGAATTGAATTTGAGACACACTTTAGTCCCGCTTTAAATGGATTCTTACACGCTAGCTTTGCTAACTTACATCATTTATGAGTGCAAACAAGGTGATTTAATCAACATAAATGCTATAAATAAGTCATTCAAGTTACCTAAGTCACACTAATTTAACACAATCCACATGAAGGTGTATACATTTGCCAATCTTGATGATCCTCAAACATTTGTTTTGGAGCCACAACAAGGTAAAGTCTAACTTAATAAATAAGATGGAATGGTATAAACATTCCCACTTATCATATGATACAATCAGCTTACTTTGTTGATTTCTGACTTTTCTTAAATCACCACCATGATGTTGAAATGAATGTTTTTCTGATTCCGTTTTGCTTTCTAAAAGGGCGAATCTTCTCAACTGTGATCATCAGGTCAGCCGGGTCATTTCAGTGTCACTTTGAGCTGTAAAGGTAAATTCTGCCATAGCAGGGAAAACGGCAAAGTCAAGTAGGCCATTCAGTGGGGAATTTTGTGGGAAAAAAAAAAAAAAAGATTTGCAGGTTTTTGTGGGACATGTAACCAAATAATTAATGATGTTTTGCTTTGTACTTATTATTGAAATTTCACAAACAACCATTGAATTTTCTTTCTTTTTTTTGTTCTGTGAAACAGGCAATATAAAGGCTAAATTGTTGAATTTATATTAAACTGATGAGACCTTTATGTGGACCAATTTGTGTGCAAGAAGGCTATATGGAAAATGTATCAACATAAATCAGGATTTTAGTTAAGAATGTTTTTTAGAAGTTTTAGAACTAAATTAAAGAAGTCTGGCTGTTAATGTGATCCCTGTTTCTCTTTGGTGTAACTGAGTTCGACACCGTGCGCAGTCTTTTCCTTGCGTTTTTCGGTGGGACTATCTGCAACACAGTTCACAAAAAAATAAACATTATTTAACATTACAATTACCAGCTGCTTTCTTAAGTAAACCTTGCCAGAAATTGGTTATTTTGCCTTCAGAACCGC
The DNA here is from genome assembly GCA_034780415.1 of Cichlasoma orientale. NCBI lineage: Eukaryota > Metazoa > Chordata > Actinopteri > Cichliformes > Cichlidae > Cichlasoma > Cichlasoma orientale. The sequence goes on along the minus strand of JAVDPK010001737.1, from coordinate 11,082 downwards.
CTTAATCCTTCGTGGCACAGATTCAACAAGGTGCTGGAAACATTCCTCACAGATTTTTGGTGCATATTGACATGATAACATCACACATCAGTTGCTGCAGATTTATCAGCTGCACATCCGCGATGTGAATCTCCCTGTCATCCACATCTCAAAGGTGCTCTATTGGACTGAGATCTGCTGACTGTGGAGGCCATTTAAATTCAGTGAACTCATCATCAAGTTCACGAAACCAGTTTGAGATAATTTGATCTTTGTGACATGGCGCGTTATCCTGCTGGAAACAGCCGTCAGAAAATGGGCACCCTGTGGTCATTAAGAGATGGACACAGTCAACAACAATACTAGATGGGATGTGGTGTTTAAATGATGGTCAGTTGGTACTGACAAGAAAATATCTCCCACACCATTACACCACTACCACTAGTTTGAACCACTGATGCACAGCGGGATGGATCCATGCTTTCATGTTGTTTAAAAAAAAATCTCTCCTCACTTTTGCCTTTTACTACACCCAGCCATAACTTGTTCAGACATTAAAAACCTGGCATGACCATTATAAAATATTAAGGAATATAAGGTTTATTGCAACTTCCCCATATGGTATTGTAATTTCTGTGGCAGCTTCACAAACATCAGCAGCCTCTCTTAAAAACGTGAACTCTTGTATAAGCGATGCATCTCTTTCTGCATTCTTCTTGCCAAATCAGAAGCAGTAATTACTCAGAAATAGCGGTGGCTGGACCTTTTCAGTTTTACTGGTAATCATGCAAAGGGCCAGATCCACCACTTGGAAGACAAACTGCGGATCGGATAATCGACCAGACTCATATAGCAGAGCAATCGTAGCGTCCCAAGACCGAGGGTGAAATACCACAGGAGGATCATGGTGAATACACAATGAGACAGTTTCATTTGACAGATGCCTCTCCAAGCCAAGTAAACAGCCAAGTAAACGTCCAAAGACCGTTATTTGTCTCTCACCATATCAGCAAGGAATACATGTAGCAGTAAAGGCTGCAACACCAACGAGGGTGAACAGGAGAGAGAGAATGAGAAACTAGCATGTTGCTTTTCTCTTGGGCAAACTGATACCGTCCACCTGTAAATATCTCTTCTTGTATTTTTCGAAACAGAAAAAAAAAAGCATGTTGGAAAGGAATGAAGAGGAATGTACGGGCCTCACATTTAGGAAAGCACATTTCTAGGGAGAAGGTTATTGCATACCAGAGCAAATAAAGAGTTAATAAAATTCCTACAGCGCCTGCCCTTTTTATCAGTAGTAATAAAAACAGAACGAAATGTGTAACTATAAATAGACCTTGAATATCACATAGTGGATGGCTGCCAAAAATGACCTCTCACTGTGTTCTACTGACCCCTGGGTGTGGAAGTGTATCAGATTCACCCATCTCATAACCAAACGCTACGCCGTCTTTAAACTTCGCACAATAGATCAAGGAAAAAAAAAACCCAAAAAAACATGACTTACTGATTTGGATACAAAATTCAGCCATTTCCATTTTTATCATTAGCGCACTTTGTTTTGGAAAACTGAAATTCTGCAGCACAAAGTGGGCCCACAGCTTGCAAAACAAATAAAGGACAACTCATGCGAGAATGGGAAGGGATCGTGTCGAAACAGATCACTGACTCATCTTTTGGCCAATGAAAGGTGGTGTTGTCATAACACCAGTGTGTGTATGTATTCTTGGCATCCAAACTGATGACGGACATAAAGAAGAAGGGGCTGCATTTGCAGTTTGGGCCACGATTAAGTCAGCTGGTTGCAGGTCAACACATGTCGGAGGTAAAATATTATGAACAAAGTGGGGAGAATTAACATTACTTTTAATCTCTCAACTACAGTTAATTGAAGACACAGCAATAAAGGCCATTGTTTTTAAAAGAAGCCCTTTCATTGTCTGTCATAGTCTATTAAACTGACTCTGTTTTGAAGTTTTGTTCAGTACTGTGATGTAACTTTTAGTAGGGTTGGGTAGTATCACAGTATTACATTATACTATTTAGTATTTAGAAATCCTGTGTCCTGTCTTTCTCTATTAAAAGGTACTTTTTGTAATTATCCTCAGCAAACTTTAACTTAAAAAAGGTCACCAGTAGGAGGCAGTGTTTTGCTAGTGGTGATAGCATTCACTTTCCATTGTTTGCTGTCCCATTTACTAGAATACCTGTCCGTCCACATTATCCTTCAGTAAAATCCTCACAGCTTTTTAATGAAAGTAGTCAGACTACTCTCTGTAGGTATTTCTAAAAAGAAAGTAAAATTAGATATAACTGCCCTGATAAACCTTATTTTTGATGTCTCTATCACAAGGCTAACACACAGAGAGAGAGACAACCATTCACACCTACAGCCAATTAAGAATCACCTCTTAACCTGGGAGGAAGCTACAGACATGGGGACAACACACACAAGTCACACAGAAAAGCACCAGACTGGATTTGAACCCAGGACCTTCTTGCTACAGTATGAGGCAATAGTGCTAACCAGCCTGCATGCATTGTGAGCAATTCTTTTACTATTTGGACCATCAGGGTGTGCTAGTAAAAAAGGCAGCTGAGCTTAGAAAACAAACAGTCCTGGTCTACTGTCTTAGTTTCTGATACTCCTTTAACATTACATGACTCTAGCCTGGGAGCATGCCACCAAACCTTATAGTACAATTAGCCACGCATTGTACATTTTTTTTAATTTTATTTTAATTGCTGCGGTGACATAAAGGCCTTTGTAGCAAACAATAGAACATCTGGCCTGGTTTACTTGTGGTTAGGACATTTAAAGTTGAGTTAGCAGAATCAGTTCTTGCAAGGATGTAAAACTGGCAGGCTGCGAGGCAGCTTCTCATTCTTTTTTCTTGAGGATGCTCCAAACTAGCCACTAAAGAGATCATTACTCAAATGTGTTACATGGAAGAAAAGGCAAGACTGCCAAAAAAACGTGTAAGGCAGTTTAGGGGCAGTATTTTCTGGGGAAGAGAGTCAACTCCCTTTTCCTGGACTTGTTAAAAATAGTGGCTGCTTTACAAACTCACTGCAATCAGAAATAGATCAAATTCATAGAAGTAGGTTATGGGGTGTGATATATGACATGGTTTACAAATAAATATTCAGGCCTGCTTTCAAGCTTAATATTGTAGTAAATTAACTGGTAATAAATGTGCTCATCTTTAGCTACATCGTTAAGCTACAATCATTTTTCTCTTATTGCTTCACTAATTAATCAAACATGAAATGCCCCATTTTGTGGTTCCAGCTGCTCAGAGATGAAAATTTGCTGTTTTGCATGTATCCATTCCCCAGAGTTGCATAAACTGTAAACATCTTAAAACACATGTCTATCTGATCATTCAACATACAGTACATGCTTGGCAGCTGCAAAGCCAAACTTGAGGCCTAACAATGCATGTTTATTTGTTTTTAAATCATCGTGATTGGCAGTTCATTACTTTACACTAAATTAACTTCCAGTAAATTTCGAAAACATAAAGCCATTTGCAGTTGTGGTGCAAAGATCAGTTTCTTAAGCACCTGTAAAAATTAGCTGTAGACAACACCGATGTAAATGCATGGTTAATCTTTATACGCGTTCTTATTTAGAATGCCTGGAAGCAACTACAAGTGGCTGGAAGTAGCGCTTTGAATGATTAAACAGGTCATTTGGAGGCGCACAAGTTCAGCACAAAGCACACTTTCCTGTCCTATATTTCCACGCTGCATGCAGTTGCCATAACGGCGCAGTGCTAATTTACACATAGTTAGCTTTTTTGCAGCTATTTAGCACTAACAGATGGCTCGCGAACACTCGAACAGAACCATCCAACACACATATTTCAATTTATTTCAGTTATTAACATATTTAAACCCAACTTAACTGACTTAAAGTATGCAAGGCCACAGAGTGTCCTCTGGTAACCCCCCCCCCCCAAAAAAAAAAAAAAAAAACAAAAAAACAACTGGTTCCTGCACAGTTACTGAAGGAAAAGACCAAAAATATGTAAATTGACTTGCAAACAAGTCTTCCATGTGCACAATCAAAAATCAACCTTTGACAGAGAGAAACAATGCAGTTGGGTCAATTTTCAAAACCCTGAAATGCAAAAAAATCTTTCAACACTTTCTCAAAGAAAGAGGGGGTGGGGGAGGTGGGGTAATAAATCAGAATTATGTAAGTATCTATTAGTCACGCTATTTGCGGACTGCTGTGTTGATTATGGTCTCTATCTAAATGTTTTTGGTCTGACTGACTCTACATGTGGGGTGGATGGGGTTGACATGAACTGTCCCACAGTCCCTCCCACTGGGTATGGCATTCAGGTACAGCTCCCTCCCTTCCTCTATAAAGCCTCTCATGTTAGTTGCATACACTTCAGACTTCAACTCATGGTAAAGTCTTTACAGCCTTGTAAAAAAAGAAAAAAAAAGTTCAGAACACAGTTGGATGTGCACCATTAATTTTGTACATCACAACACAAACTAGAGCCTGAGGTAAGTGAATTTGTCACTAATTTTTATTTAAGTAGGTTTTGCAAAGAATTTACAATCTGCCAAATTTGGGGAACTACTCTGAATTACTAGGAGTAAATATTTTTATTTACTGATGATGTTGTGTGTACAGATATCGAGATATTACTTCAATGACGTGTCTAAATCGCCTTTAGTCACTCAGATGTTCATCTACAAGTCCATTCAGAGTTCAATGTTGTGGCAGCAGAGCAGACATAAGCACTTCAATGCCATTTCTGTCTCTTTACCACTGACAGCTTCCAGCCAACATGAGATTATCTCTGCACACCATCATCTGCTGCTGTGTTTTCACCACAGTCCTGCCACTGTTAAAAGGTACCACAGGAGAGACCAGCGCCAGCCTGAAAAAAAGGTAAGCTGCCTGATAAAAGAGCCCTCTGAGAACATTGTGTTCATTCTGCAAGGAAAACAGTCAGATGCCCACTGTTGGTAACACGAGGAACTTTAACGTCAAGCAAATTCAGAGAATTTCAATTTTGTTTGACATAATGGAATTGTAAGGCCAATTTATTTAAATGTTTTTAAATTTGAAACCTTTAGTGTATTGTTTTATCAGCAGGGCATTTCATAAAGGACAAAGCTGTAGTGTCTTCAGTGGACGCTGAAGTATTTCAAACATGTCTTTGCCATTTATGTACTGCAATTTCTTTTTACTCAGTGCATATATCTATCAATCAGTCAGGGTATTTTTTTGTTTAATAAAATAATACGTTTTCTAGAAAGTACAAATGTATGCCTTCCTTCTCTCCATGCCAGGTGGTTCAAGAAAGACAAATATCTCAAACAAAACGAGCTACACCGGCTTTAAATGCAATCATTTTACGTCAGTGTTAATGTGACAGAGTTGACGTTCTGTGATTGCAACCTCTTCTGTTCTTTGCAGCAGGTCAAGAGTGTGGCTGCAGAGCCATATGAAGAGAGACTTACGCGGCCACTTAGCGACAGCCGACGACCAACGCTTGGACATCTTTAGCGGACCGCCACAAGACCGGCGTGCCAAAACTCTCTCACCCCCAGCAAGGTAAAACGAGAAACATTGCAGTTTTGGCCCCATTTGAGAGTTTACTAAGAGAAAGACAGGAAAGTTGGGAAAACTGAACATACAATGATTGGTGACCAAAATTAGAACTATAATGCAGTTCCTACGAATTTTTCTACTAGAATGCCCTCGGGGTGCAGTTATTATTTATGTGCATAAAGGCTGTCTGACACTAGAAGAGTCAAAATTCAAAATTTTATGAAAGCAGCTATTTTTTTTAAGAAGAAAATCATAAATCTTTCCCTTTTTCCAGCTCGGGGCTAAATAAAAGGCCCAAAAGGTCAACATCCACAAAACCATCTGGCTGCTTCCTAGTCACATGTTTATTCCACGACTTGATCCACGAATTGTACAAGATGACCGGCAATGAAGAAAAGCCCAGCGCCCCTGAGCAAAAGATGGGAAAACATGGCTATGGACGTCGCCGCCGCTCACTCCTGCATCCCGCTCAGCTTGTCCTCCACACAGGGACTCACAGATGGAGCACTGAAACTGGTCAGCGACTCAGCAACGCCAAAAGCACACACACAGTGGCATAAGACAGGCATGGGAAGGCAAAGGAGAATCCTTGTTGGGGTTGTGTGAGCACTGCAGATGAAGATAAGTCCACGCAGAAGTTTTATTCCACAGATTTAGAACTAGATATAGCAAAAGAATGTACGGGCCGTACATCTGTACGGCCCATCAGAGGACGCTCAGGCCACTCTGGATGAACGCAAGATTGAAATAATTCAAACTGAGACGTTTGTGTGCTCACGCTTAGGTCCAGGTTTCAGTGTCTCTGAACAAGCGTGTGATTTATTGCTAAATTCAAGCCAGACCTGTGGGACTTGACAAGAATGTCTGTCTCTTCTTCAGCATCCAAAGCGAGCTTGGCAGCTGAGACGGAAGACAATTCCTGAGGATCTTCTCTGAAATAGAAAGTGTGGAGGAGCTTATTCTGAAACAGGGGAGCCTTATTTTTGTGCTCATGAAACCAGCATTGCCGGGCCCGAAACCACCAAATGCAGAATCTTCACAAAAGTGAACTGAATGTACCGAACTGTTTGTTAGCGACAACTTATACAAAATACATATAAATATGTGTAATTTGTACCTTATATGTCAAAATATAAAAGACTACTTTATAAACATGCAATATAACTACAATAAAACTAAATATTTAACATCTTTATTTTACCTTCAGTGAAATATCTGATGTATCTGAAATGTATAGTTATTTTTTGGTTCTTTACAGTTTTTTTTAAAGTATCTAATCAAAGAGTTATTCCAGTTGCTTTCACTTGATTACACCTTTTTGGAACTTATTCATATTCGAAATGTGTTATGGATATTTATCTGGAGGTCGTGCAAATCATCTGAAGCAAAGGAGGCCTCTTAGGCTGGGGCTGGACTTTCACTGAAAGCGATGAAGAAGGATTGATGAGTTGATAAAAGTGCTGTGCTGCCATCTAGCTTTACAGTACGCTACATGTAACAACTGCAGGCCACGGCCTTTCGAAGCACTCACTCTGGTGTGTTAAATGTTGGGTTTGGCATTTATCTCCTTCTGTCTTTGAATGTAATAAATCCTCGAGTTACCCACAATTCAGCTGAAATTACTTGAAAAGGTATTACTGAACCGGATTCATGTGTTGTTTCAAATACCAGAAACTGTACTAATTTTCAGTAATAAATGAACAAATACAACAATAAAATAAACATGAAGAAACACTTTTTTTCCCTGTGATCCATATCAAACATTTATCTCGTGTGTGTTCAGATTAGGAGGCAATAGATGGTCTGTGCCTCGTCATTTAATGATGGCGTGTGTAGTTAAATATGATTAAACTGAGTTATGTTGAGACCAAAATATGTGACCCAGTGGTTTAAATTCCATTCCAAAAATAGCACCATTTATCAGCTGCACTGTCTCAAGAAACACATGTACTAAAATTACATTTGTCTTGGGTAAACATGTTGCCGGGATTGTGTAAGTCCGACCTCTCAGGAAAATGAGTTATGTTTTGGCAAACCCAATTCAAAGTTTTGTTTAATGGAGAGAATAGTGGTGTGCTCTTTTATATACTGGAAACACTTACACGAGGATTAGATAGATATAATCACTGTGGAATTTGACCTCCTCTCATATGCAGAATGGTCACAGTGCCCTGAAATGAAAAACACATTTGACATAAATGTGATTGTTTTCATTAAAGCATCAACTTCCCCTCTGGGAGGAGTAAATCCTATCAGTCTCTGTGGCTTTGTTATGTGTTTGTTTGCAACAAAACGTGCAAACACTTGAATTAAGTGCGACTCATGAACCAATGGCACACAGTCATGTGAAGTCTTCTTCTTCTTCTTCTTCTTGGCAAATCCAGTAAGTGTGAACGTAGCTCTCTAAAGAACGATCTGGGACAACTGAATTGTTCAATAACCATTGAGATATAAACAGACTGCATTTATGCTACATTTAAATTTATGCCGAATGGGAGCTATTGTAACTCAAAAATTCCTGATATATCCAACCCACAGCATAAAAATGTTTGATTCATGAGCATACTGCAGATGCAGTATCTTGAAAATGGTCAAAGTACACCCTTTTATTCCTAAGGATTTACATATCAGGACAAAAAAAAATCATTTGGTCGTCGCAGGTCTTAAAAATAGGTAAACTTCAGCAAACAACAACAATAAATGACCTACAGTGTGTGGTTTAACTAAAAATAAGCCAAAATGCACACGCAGCGTGTGAAAAACTAAGTACACCCTTAAAGCTACCACAGGAATGAAGAGGGTAAGTAGCAGACAGGTGCTGGCAATCAAATGCACTCGATTAACTGTTCATCAGCAAGTCTGACCAACCCTGTAAAAGCAGAGGTTTTGGAGCATTCAGGTGTGTGTTGACACAGTTGCGAGAAAAAAAGACTTTGCAGTCAGTGAGTCAACATGAACTCCTCCGAACCTAATTATCCTAAAGTCAAACGTGAAGCCACCTGTCTGACGGCCAAAGCTTGAAATGAACTAAGGAAAACCAAAGTGCTTTAAATACAAATCAGCTGGTCAGCATTGAATTTCAAATACACTGGGTTTATTTGTTTCATTTACGTATGCTAAGGACACTGATCCCAAAGCACACCAGCAGATGTACAACAGAATGGCTGTGATGCGACCTTAAGAGAGCCGTGCATAAACACAAACGTCAATGAAGTGAAGCAACGTAAAGAAGAGGGGCCAAAATTTCTCCACAACAATCTGAGAGGCTCATAAAATCATAGAGAAAATGATTACTACAGCTTCTTTCTGCTAAAGGTGGCTCTACAATCATGTTTTTTTTTTTACACACACTGCTTCTCGATTTTGGCTTAGCTTTGTTAGATAAATAATGACAAAAGGTAATATGTTTATATTTATCAAATTTTAAGACTTGGTAAGGATAATTTTTTTTTTATTATATTCTGATTTGTAAAAAACAAACAAACAACAAAACCCTTAGAAATGAAAGAGGCCAGCTGTATCTAAGCTAATAAATAATAATAAACTGCAGAGCAGAAATGCTAAAGTATTTGCAAGTAAATCTGGATTCACCCTCAGGAAGTTTGTCCAGCAGAGAGCCCCAACACCCGTGTCAACTGTCCACCTGCTGAGGCACAGGAGGCAGAGCTAAAGCATGGTGGATGCATCCAATAGTAGTTTAGTCCTTGGGCCAAATACTGAATTCCAAAAGTGATGTGTAGTTTGTGTGTATATTTGTGTGCGTAGAACCGTGAAAAGCACTATATGGAGGTGTGTGTGGAGCCCTTTTAGTGGTCAATGAAACTAGAATATCCAATAATTTTAAAATTAAGCTACTTTAATATTTTAAATTTGCCACGCCTCATAAAAAAGGAGATAAAATTCTACTACTATTAATACTTTTTATAGGAAGTGTTATAAATAAGCAAATAAATAAAAGGAATAAGGCTTTGAATTTTTTATGCAGCCAACAAGGGAGAATGAATGTTCCTTTACTGTCCAGCTGGTGGTGTTGCAAGCATTACTGCAGCATTTACCTGATGCTGAGCTTGCACAGGAACAGTATTTTAGACAATCTTCTCTTTTAGTAATTATGTTGTTCTTGTTTTAGTAATTATGTTGTTCCCCTCCTGCATTTCTCGCTAAAAGAAATGCAGGAGGGGAAAAGGTGCCACGTGGTGTTTTGGGTCCTTTAATATCAGTACCCAGCTGACCTGGGCTCTAAACTATGAAGCGAGTTCAGCATAACCAGGGTCTCTTTCTGTCATCTGGATTCTCTGGAAATTTTCCTTTTCAACTGTTTCCCCTTTTAACCCAAAGACTCCCAAAGGGACAAATACTGAACATCCTGGTGTGGTCATGTGACAGGTCATGTGAGTTTATGTTACCTTTGTGCCTGACTGGCACATGTTACAGAACTAGCTCATTTTAAAAAGCTTATTTTTTTGTTTCAGAAGGTGAGATTCAAGCCATTTATCAATTGTTTTTCTTTGGTTACAAATCCTTGATAGTATTTATTCTGTCCACATCCTAATGCAAAAAATCTGCAAAATATGTATATCTCATTACCATTTTATTTGTTTTTGTATCATAAATAGCAAAACGTGGTACAGAGTTTAAGATGCACTCGCAATCATCTAAGGAGATGGCAGTGAGTTTGAGGGAAGATAGCTCTGATGAAGATCCTGAAGACCCCGAGTACACTCCCAGAAACTGAAAATGACGAGTCTAGTGAGTCCTGTGATTCTGATGATAGTGAATCAAATGATGTAACTGAGGAACCACAACCCAAGATGAATCCTGGGCAACAAAATCATGGTGTTAAAGGAAAAACAAAGTTTTCTTGGAGAAGGAAATAATTTGAAGCCCCTGAATGTAGGTCAGAGTGCCCCACCTCCAGATACTCCTCACACCCCTCTGGAGTATTTTAGTTCATCACATCAGACAGACTCGAGTTATTGAAGGAACAAACAAATCTGTACAGTGTACAAAAATTTAAAAATCGCAGTAAACACCAGTGTCAAGGAACTGGAAATATTGACTGGCCTCTACCTATGCATGAGTCTTTGTCAGCTGCCGGGGGATTGTGCCTACTGGGGAAATGACACAAGATGTCCCATGGTGGCAGACAACATGTCACGCAATTGCTCAAGATGTTTTGCAAACAATCCCCGGGAGTCACCCCAGAGGAGAACAACTCTATTGATGAGCAAATGGTGTCCTTCAGTGGTCCTTCAGGGGTAGTCACAGCCCAGTAAGCCAGTACATGAAAGGCAAGCCCTACCCTTGCTCTTCATCTGGAATCCTCTGTGATTTTCTGGTTTATGAAGGTGGCACTTGGAAGAAAACCTCACATGGAATGTGTGAAACTCTGCCATCAGACCAAAACTACAAAGTGTTTGCAGACAACTTCCTCACTTCACCAGCACTGGTTCTTCAGCTTCTACAGTGACAGATCTACTTTGTAGGGTGTCAGTTTGAGGATGAGCAAAGTCTCGCCA
>JAVDPK010001736.1:291232-309890 GCA_034780415.1 Cichlasoma orientale | reverse complement strand
GTGTGTGTGTGTGTGTGTGTGTGTGTGTGTGTGTGTGTGTGTGTGTGTGTGTGTGTGTGTGTGTGTGTGTTTTATATTTTTTACTATTTTTAAAGGATGTCTTCTGTTTTGCCTCTATGAAAATTACAAAAGTTTCTCCAGATACCCTCGAAGGATATAAAGAGCATGTTGGAGGGGAAAATGTTCATTCTCAAAATGCCCTTAATGTAAGGAAGTTAAGGTTTATGCATAAGTGTTTGCCAGCTGTTGTTTTTTTGCTCTTATTCCACAGTGAGCTTGTCTTGCAGATTAATCTTTTGTATGTGGATGTATTTGGCACTCTGTGAATTTCTTGGCTGACAGACAAATAACTGCTCGCAGCCTGCTCACACTGCATTATCAGTCAGATATTGACAGCAGCTCCGTCCTCTTTTAGTTTCTGCTGCGCTTCAAGTCAAAGAAAGCCACAGCGATGCTGCTGTTACTTTCAGCAAGACAAAAAAAAAATAATAGGTGCTTGTTTCCCTTCTCTGAAATTAAAATCTTAAATTCAGTACCTTACTATAGACGTGATAGCAGATGAATTTTGCTGCTAGAGTTAAGATCTTCTAGTCAAATTACCAATTCTTCTTAAGGTCCACAATGTCAACTCAAGCCTATTTTAACAAACCCATCCGGAGCTTCAAAAGCCCTTTGTGTCTCTAATCTTGTTCCAGCAATCTGACTTTAACTGTAACAATCCAGCATTTGTTGATACAATATCAGTCAATATCAGAAAGTGGCTACTGTTACAGTGATGATGAAAATATAAAGACCACATGTGTATCAAATCAAAGCTCTTAGTTCTTCACAAAGAGACTAACAGTAAATTAATGTTTGCTAGTTTGTCCAGAACTTTCAATTAACTCTGTTCTTGAGTTTTCTTTGTATGTATGAAATATATTTGAAAGCTCTTTTTCCTCATGGTTCAGATTTTGAGTATGTGGCAAGCGGGTGGAAGTCCAAAACATTCTGCATGCAACGACTTTGTGATCTGGCTTAATGATGGTCAGAGCAAACAAATCCATAACTCTAAGAAAGAACAGAGTCCTGATCGGGCGTTTGGAAAGCAGCCACCTGAGCAACACTCTCAGCCTCACAAGGGGTGAGAAACCTGGGCTGCTACTTGAATGGAATGTGATGGAAAGACGGGGAACAGGTGAGCTGACAGGTGTACAGAATTAGGTGATTAAGGCTGGTAGAAAAGTCCAAGGACCTCTGGTGGACCTTTGGAGAATAGCAGGGGCTGTGTTTGAATAGCACTCCGTTCCTAAAGAGTATAGAGTATGTTCCAGTGATGTTTAACATCTCAAATTGTCTGTCAACTTCATCCACTATTTAGTGCACCACAAAATTCTCTAATGGCACACCAAAAGGTAACAGAAGCTGTACCATCATGCACTGCAGCCTGCTCTCAGAAGACAAAGACAAAAGCATCAGAGCATTTGGAGCTAATGTGATTCCCTTACTGGCTGAGAGTGCCTGGTAAGCATAAGTGCTCCTGAGCCGGTTGTGCTACGATGGCAAAAACTGAACAGATGGATGTTGACATTGTTTGCACAGACAGCAGAGGTCCAGTCTGAGAAAGCAGGAAATGTTGATCATTATTTCAACGAATAAATTAAAAGAATGTCTTTTTCTTTAATCCAAAGAGAACTAATTGTGTTACTGAATGGTTGTGAATAGACAGTCACACACTGCCCGCTGCATAAAACAACAGCTTTAAGGTATTTGATAAATCTACATGTAAATTCTGTCTCATCTGTTCTGTGGTGTAACATGTCAGACTGTCACAGCTGCCGCCCCTCTTCCTCCGATGTCATCACAATAAAACTGTGATGCAAACAGTTCATTGTCGTCTTTATGATGAGAAATGGACCCGGAGGAGCCGATGGTCTTCGGTTTTAGTTACTCCCGGGGTGCATAGCTTTTTGCATGCTCTTTATTGAGAATATTTTACTTCACTTTGTCATAATCAATAAGAATAAGAGAATAATATGAAACTTTCATCCTGAGAAGTTATACAAGGCAGCATTCAACAGGACATCCACTGACATCGTTCATTTTGGACCTTTTTTCAACCACAACTATACATTGAGAGAAAATGATCAGTAGTTATTTGCTGGGATATAATAGAACAATTATAACTGGGGAGTGCACTGATTTGTTTTTAATATTAGGAAGTGCAATCAAAAAATGTTCTAAGTCCATAAAAATCAAAAGATTTACTTGTTTCAAGATCATTTTACACATTTGAAGACAGTTTCCAGAATATCTGCTATTTTCACTGTATAGAAGCCTCATTCTGACCACTTACACTGTACACTCTGTGGTATTATTCCTGACCTCCGTTCTGGAGAGCAAACATCATGTTCTTTATTCAGATCTTTGGTAGTTGTTGCCACAGCAACAACTATCCTTCCCATGGTCCACATACAAAAGCAGTACAAGACATCCAACCATCACATTACAGGTAGTCAATGAGGACACTGAAAAGAACAACAGGACTAAAAATCAAATCGATAAAAACAAACAGATAACACCACTGCAGATAGCGAGATCTCTGGGTTCTCCTGCACAGCAGACATCGTAGGGAGTGGAGACGGCAACAAGGACGCAAGCTGCTACCATCCTACCTTGTCTCAAGTCAACCAATTATAATTCCAGTCCCGAAGAGACCAGCCATCAACAGTCTAAATGACTGCAGACCAACGGCACTAAACATCAGTAGTTATGAAATGTCTGGAGAAACTTGTAACTAAATATATGAAAGATGGCCTCCCTCCTAAATTTGACTCATATCAGTTTGTTTATAGAGCAAGCCGAGTGACGGACGACACCATCTCCACTGCCTCCACATTGAGTTCCCCGGGTATTCCAAACGGCTATGTCTTCAACACAATCATCCCAGACATACTGGTTGACAAGCTGTCTGATCTAGACCCCCTGCACATTGGAATAAAGCCTTACAAGCCATCCACAAATGGTAAAGGTGGGTCCCCACTACTACTCCACCCTCACACTTAGCACTGGGTCTCCTCAGGGCTGAGTCCTTGTTTGTGTACACCTTGCTACTGCTACCCATCCACCAACACATTTTAAATGCTTGCTCATAGGGGGGGTCGTGTGATTGTTGGGGCTTTCTTTCTAATATTGTGGGTTTTTACCTTACAATATTAAGAACTGGACTGACATTTGCAGATGGCACTGTTGTGATTAGATTCATATCTGGAGACAACCAGACATCATACAGAGATGAGGTGCAGAAGCTGTCTGAGTGGTGCTCTGCTAATAACCTGGCACTCAGCATCAATAAAACCAAGGAGATGGTCAGTGAGGCACAGGGTGGACGCTCTACATCAACAGGGACTGCATCAAGAGGGTTTCCCCCTTTGGGAACCCACATCACAGAGAATCTTGGTCTACCAAAATAACAGTGGCAGTAAAAAAAAAAAAAGAAGCCCCATCAGAGACTGAGAGTGCTCTGGTGGAATCGCACAGAGGAAAAGCTGTTGGTTTCTTTCTACATTTCCACCATTGAGCGTGAACTGATGTACTGCATCACACTGTGGCAAGCTGGCTGCTCAGTGGCACACAAGACAACTGTGCAGGTTATCAACACTGCCTAGAGAACCATCAGCTGCCCGCTGCCCCATGTCTGAGCAGGGCAAAGAAAATAATCAAAGACACTTCCCACCTTGGACAGCACCTGTTCAACCTTCTGCCTGTGGGCAGCCAGTGCGTAAAGAGCTGGACAAATGGACTTAACCCCGCCCCCGGACCATCAGAACTCACAAATGTAAATGAAGGAGTGCAATAGCTGTTCTCTAGTCAGTAACGTCCCTGTAAGCCCGTCATGTGAAGTACCTTATACTGTAGGTGCACTACATTTGGACAAACTGTCAGTAAAGGGAACTAAATGTTGGAATAACTTACCAAAGGCAATGAAGGAGTGCTCCACACACCCGGCATTTAAGGCACATTGGCTGATGGCAAACCAAGTCCAGCTCATTCCTGTCTGATTTATTTATGATTATGTTTTTGTTGTTTATCTGTCTGGTTTTGTTGATTATAACGTTTCGTATGACCTGATCTTGGACTACAGATGTAAATTAGGAGCTTTGGTAAAATCTGCCACGTTTACACTTTATACTGTATGTTTGGCACTGATGTTCATCATCATGTGTTCTCCCTGTTAAATAAAAAGGTATGTATTAATACTAGAGGAGGTGTACACCCTGGACAGGCTGCCAGCTTGTTGCAAGGCTTCTTATCATTAATAGTATTATTATTAATAATTATATTATAAAACTCTATTATTAAGTTTCAACAGCAACAATTGAATTAAAAACGGAGCTGTTTGGACAGACAGATACAATCATTTCTTACCACTTGGACAACTCTCATGTTGAGCTTCAGATCAGCTAAATCTAAAACAGATACGGTTTTCTAACTGTTAATGACCCATTCCCAGAACGTTCTGATCACCACTTGTAATATTTTGGAGAAATTTGAGAGACGCCTCAAATGTGTTGTAGGTGTTTTGTTACAGGGATTATTATAAAACTACAACCAGGTAGAGTCTGAAATGTATCAACAGCTTTACGCTACATACAGTAATAGACAAATTCAAGAGTGCCAAACACTATATACAGTATGGGTGAGTCTCACAACACTATATATGGGTGAGTGAACGATCTGAATGAACAGCACAGGTTTATGTGGATAGATCCTTTTTAAGAGCAAACCATGAACATGAGTGCATTATATATTATTACAGGTTAATTGATGTCAGCATCCTGGCAGTGACTTAGTGGGATACATCATCATCCATCTGAGTCACTGTGAACACTGACAAAATCTTCTAGGTACCATTTTTAAAACATGCTTCAAAAAGCACAATAAAGGTCTAAATGTAATATTCTTGAAAAAACAAGCAAAGAAAAAAAAATAACTTATTTAAATCTCCATCAGCAATTCATCCTTCTCTAAACCCATCATAAAAAAACACTTTCCATCTTACCTGCTCAACACGGACATGCAGACTGAAGGCAAATTTCTAGGTAGCTCAGAGGAAATGAAGAAAAAAGTTAATTAAAATCAGTGCAGTGAGCTTAAAGGTGAATGTTAAAGAAAGGGGGGTGTGGGTGGGGGTGTTGGGGGGCAGAGGGAGGTTGGGGATGTAGGTGAGGAGGTGGAGGTGAGGAGGAGTCTCAGTAATGAAAATAGTCCCTGAACTTGATTTCCTTAATCACTGCATGTCCCTCTTTCCATTAATTGAAGATAATTATAGGATTTTAATTTTCTTATGTAGGTTAAAGAGGAGAGTGAGAAGTCAAAGTAGATGGAATAACTGACGCCGATGAAGACGAAGAGGCCCGCAAAGTCTATTAGTGATGCACGCAGACGGATCGGAGCGGCTCGGAAATATGTCAACATCTCCTTCAAAATAACAGATTCAATGTTGGGAAAACACTGTTTTAAAATCAGCGCTCCTGATTTGGTTCTTTCAATATAGACAAACTGAGAAAACAGAAAAAATTTAAGAATCTTTATGTGACACACAAAGATGAAAAAAGCAAACCTGTGAAATGCAAGCAAATAAATTTTTTAGGTCAGGCAGCACCTTAAGGATAAACATAAAAGCAGCTGAGTTTATTCATTCATCTATTTCGCCAGAGCTGAAGTTTTTCACATAGTGTATAAATCTGTGTAATTACACTAGAAATATATTTATGTTGTTATTGAGATTTATATCCATAAGGATCCTGGATAAATAATAATCGATGACTTACGGTGAAAGGATGGTATTAAATAAGTCTCCCCACTCCTGTCTTTTGTTTTATTTTTATTTTTGTTCTGTTTTTCCTAAATGGATTTCTATATACTGTTTATATGTTCAAAATGTGCTGAGCGACTGAAATCAAACTTGATAACAAACGTGATCCTGGTCTTTTAAATTTTTTAAAACAAATATTTAAAATCTAAAGGTCAGAAGGTGTTTTTAGTGAACTGAGCCATTTGTTGCAGGCGTGCCTGTAATCTCGTTCAGCCTTTGAATTTGTTTTTTTTTTAAAGTAAAACGATTACCACTTACAATTTCTGATCCCTTTTTTTGGAACCTTCTCAGAGATGGAAAATAATCTTAAGGTAAATTTATCAATAGATATTTTTTTATTAACAGAAAGAAAAGACAGAAATTACCAGTCTGAGGAAAATATTAAAGAAAGCTCGTCTGCCTCACGGACCTTTAAAGGTTAAGGTGTTGTGATGGTTGTTTCTGTAGTGCATGTCTCCAGATGTTGACTTGACTCAGTTTGAAAGTTTTATTTTCCACGTTCAGGGCTGCTAACTGAACTAATGGCACACAGCACAACGCTTTGCACTGGCTAAACGTTTGAAACAGCTTTCTGATGTGTGTAATATCTGAGCAATTCTCAACAAAGTGGATGTTTGAATGAAATAAAAAAGAAAAGGTTGGAGCTTTAATGTGTGTCTGCAGACTGAGCAGCAGCTAATGCTTTGTGTTGCCTCTCCATTACCTCAGAAATATGAAGAAAACATGAGTATTTGTCTTGGAAATGGACAGCAGTGTTCGGCGGAGCACAATTACGGCCTTTTATATCGGAGAAAATAGTGTGATCTCGGTCAAATGGAGCTTTTATCAAAAAGTGACGATCTTTTTCCAGCGTTCCCCCAGGGAAGGAGACATGTCAGAAAGGGGACCAAGCGTCCAGTAATTTGACTTTATTTATGTGATATGTGACAGCGAGGATAAAGCAGAGCGGCGCCACAAAGCCCTGATTGATCTTTCACAGGCAATCACGATGAGCAAGGAGCAGAAAATAGGCCGGGCGGCATCTGACGGTCTCATCTGTGAGCAGCATTACCCGGCACCGGTGAACCTTCACCCGTCACATCTCGACCTGTTTGTGAAGGTAAAAACACAACATCACAGGTCAGGAGCACCATGATGCTGATGATTAATGAAGACAAATACAGACAGACCTCAAACATTTCTTGTCCTTGAGTTCAGTAACAGTCTGAGTGGATGTTAAAAGTGAAAAGTGACGGTTCTTAAATTTGAGTGTGGGGCAGATCGGTGTGAGTTTTGTGGAATTCTTTGATACGGGATCTTTTCTCTCCGGGCGTCTGCAGAGAGGGCTCTCTGCGTGTTTTTCAGCTGTCTGAATGGCTTGGTAAATGAGGTTGCGTTATACTTAAGGCAGTAATTTTGACCCAAATCACATTTTGTAACAACTCCATTTCCCTGCATTTTACATGTGCACCTATTTGCACTGATTGAAACAGTATTGCACCTGAACACCTCCTGAATGCTCCTCTGCTAATGCGCTCCTCAGACTGCATTTTCAGTGTGGGTAATTTTAGCTTCGCACACTGCTCTGCAAATCCAATATTTTCACAGACTTTGCCAGCTACTGACTTCATCTTCAGAAATATTAGATTTAATCTTCGGTTTTGCCTGGAAAAATATATATTTTATTATTCTGAGGAGACAGGAGATATTCGTAAGATTGGAAAAAATACCTGTTAAGGCACGCTCTGCTGCTGCATAACAGGTTAAAAATGGGACCAAATGATGGAGCAATTGTACAGCATGCTTATTTCAAAAATGGCTCTAACTGCTTCTGGGAAATGCAGTGCTTTTATAGAGCTCTTTTTTTATGGAGGTGAACAAATAGGCGCAACCTTCCCCTCGGAGATTTTTCAGCCTGCGTGTGCTTTGTTATAGTCTCTAGCTACATGTATGTACTGCTGAATTAAAGGGGAAGCATTTTAAAACATCACAGTGGGACAAAATGATGTTGGAACAATGTAAGTACACCACTGCAATTTGTGTGATGGTTGGACCTTTTAATATTAGTCCTGATAAGGACTTTGCATGTAGATTTTAGGGGAGGCACTACACTCACCAGTAACTTTGTCAGGTTCACCTTGATAGAACCAACTTGGACTCCTTTAAGTCTTCACGGCATACATTCAACAAAGTGCTGGAAACATTCTGCAGAGATTATGGTCCATGTTGAGAAGATTGACGCGGTGGCTGTGGAGGCCATCCAGAGACTGTGGCGTGTTATCCTGCTGGAAGCAGCCATTCTGTGTACTGTGGTCATAAATAGATGGCCATGGTCAGTAACAATACCCAGGGAAGCTGTGGTATTTATAAGATGCTCAGTTACTAAGAGATCCAAAACAGAAAATATCCCTCACAACAGTACACAACCAGCAGCGCTCTGATTGGCTGATACATGTAGTTTATGCCAAACTCTGACCCTAGCATCCAAACGTCACAGAGGACAGTGAGACTCGTCAGAGCAGGCAGCATTCATTCCAGTCTCCTGTTGCCTGATTTTGGTGAGCTCGTGTGAATTGTAACCTCGTTTACACTAAGAAAACTATTTTTTATGTATTACAGCTTTTCTGAAACGTTTTATGTTTTAACTATTCAAATGAGGTGCTATCTGACTAATTTGCATACTCTACCAGAACAGGATTTAAATAAGTAAATACATTTTTAAAAATGGGAATCTTGTTGTATTGCTTCATAAGGCAGAAAATTCTAACAGCCAGATACACTTAATTTTCCCCCATGTTTTAGTAATAAAATGTTCTATAAATCATACTCCAAATGGTATATTAATAAAGTCCTCTGTAAAAAAGAAAAAAAATATATTTAATGGAATATACAAAATTGGAAGTGGATATTCAAGCAAAATAGCTTGAAATCTTAAAACTGACCTATGTTTGTCTCCATGCACAAAAAAAAAACCACTGACCACATATAAAGAGGAGAAATACTTTGTAGCAGATTTAATAACCATCTGCACTTCCTGGGAAAGATACAATATACTAAAGTGTTGCTGGACTTTTGTTTATTTGCTGAAAACAGTGCATAAGTAGCAGATGGTCACTTCATCCTGTTAGTCACATATGATTTGGCATCATGGTAAATGTCTTCATCGAGGACGTTTGTTTATTTTTAACCTTTTTAACAGTTGTCTCCGCCCCTCCTGCTCTGCTCTTTTACAGTGTCACATGGACACTGTGAGCGGATAAAGTACCTTTAAAGGCCGCAGACTGATTTGCGCGATGGCTGCTGTTTGATAAGCAGCAGTGAAAGAACATTTGCTTGTCGTGTTTGTAGCTGCTGCAACAAAAAAAACACAGCAAAACATTTCAGTCCGCCTCCCCTTGCAAGCAAGTGAATATCGTGTTCATGCCAGCAGGCCTTGTGCGGACCAAAAGAAAAAAACTGTTCTAATTTCCAGACACGCTTTAACTTCAACCCTGACATGCTTTTGGCTTTTGCTCCCTTCTGTCATCTTTTTTGTTATCATCGCCAGATCCAAGATGTCATCCTCGAGTGTAGTGGCGAAGCCTCAGAAGCGGCAGCCGCCGGGCCCTGAGCAAGCCGCAGCAACCCCCTTCCCTTTTTTTCTCCATCATTCCATTTTATCTTGTGCTCTTTAATTGACTCGCTGTGTGACGACGGAGCAGCGAGAGAAAACGAGGGATGGAGCAGAGAGGAAAGTGATGTTCCTAGATGTGGAAGACAGTTGTGGGAGGGCTGTGATGAAAAAATAATGATGCTAGTTACATTCTATTACACAAAATGTTGAATATGGCAATGAAGTCCCACCACAACATTTCCTCCTTAATATCACCATCATCAGCTGCCTGTGCCGCTGCCGCTGCTGCCGCTGCTGCCGCGAGGAATTGTGGGACATCACACAGTGAGGAGCCGCAGTGGATGCTCTTTCACACATACACACTTCTCTTTGTGTCTTAATTTATTCAGCTTTTAATGTATTTTTTATATCATACTTCACCTCATTATGGATTTTATTCCACACTTCTTGGGCTGTAACTCATTAACATTAGAGGCATAATGTGATCTTTTTATGGTTGCTATAGTATCGCTGTTATATATGAACACATGCATATTAAGATACACACTGACATTCCGTGTACTGTGAAGAGTTTCTTTGAACTGATTGCAATGAAATCCACAGTGAATAGTCATAATCCGCAGACGGTGGATTCTGGGGATTCTGGGGATTTCTGCTCCTTGCTCATGAAGTCCAGCTCCACCGTGGTGGTAAAAGTCCTGGTTTAGTCCTAATGTGTAAAATTCTCTCACATTCTCATCTCGGGGTGTAATTTATTGCCCTTCATCAGATGCCACCTCTATTCTGCTGTTACACACAAGGTGTCTTTGGTTAATGGGCACCAAGAGACAGCTGTCCTGTTTTTGAGACCTACAGACATTATTAAGCATTTGGGCGGGGGGGGGGGGGGGGGGGACCCCCACTGGGACCGGTGTGTTTTACACTGTTTTGCATTCACTTGATCCAGGACACACTGGCGAGATTATATCTCTGGAGTGGCCTCGGTGTTCCCCTGGATGAGCTGAGGAGGTGGCTGGAGGGAGGGAGTTCTGGGCTTCTCTGCTTCTCCGGGCCAGATGGAAGGATAGATGCATGGGTGTGTAAAATATGATGTTTGTCACACACACACAGTTTTCTGCAAAGTCCACCTATAAAAAAAAGTCACTATAAGGCATGGATCAGAGGTAGTGTTTTATTTTTTTTATAATTATTGCACGTAGAAGGGAGCAGTTAGGTACTTCAAATTTAAAATAGTCATACTTTTCTAGAATTTGTAATTTGTGTACACACACAGCTCATTCCCTCATGTTTGTTTTCTGCAGGCTTCTGGATTAGTGCTCTGGAATCTAATTTATTCCACTTTAAACATCTTTAACATGATTTATTTTCACAGAAGCTGAGCATACGTGAAAATCAAAATGCAATTTAATATGCAACACAAAACTCAACATTTAGCATTTAAAGTGGAAATTCAACAGAAATATCTGCTGTAAAGGTGCATCAAAAACAAATATTTTCCTTCAAAACAGTAAAAGTCACAGCTGTGAAAAAGGTCCATCAGTCTTAATATCAAAGCAGTGGGATCACAGCATCAAACTCAATTTAAAATCTGCACTAAATAAAGCAACGAGAGCTCCTCACTGAGTGTGACACAATTTCATCAGGTTCAGATTAGATGAAACTTTATTGATCCCCGCAGGGAGATGGTGTCACTGCAGCAGGAAAATAATAAAAGGCTAAAATTGAATATAATTAGAAATATGGTAAATGAGGGGCAATACACAAGACAATACAACCACAAAATCCACTGTGTCCAGGACAAAAGAAGATGAAATGAATAAGAGAAAGTGATGAAAACATACAAAGGAGAGGCAATAAAAAAAACCTCCCAGTGCTCATTCCATGAGTAGGACACGGCAACTTTATTTACACGGCACATTTCATAGACGGTTTAATTCAAACTGCATCACAAAAGATATTGAGACCTAAACAAAGAAATGTTGGAACAAAACAGAAAAGTAATAAATAAGAAAGGGAAAAATATGATGGTCCAAAGATGAGAGCCAAAAATGAGTGTGGCGATACCACGACGGGAGAAATTCAAATTATTTTACAAGTTCATACAAAAAGAAAAAAAGTCATAATAATGGTATAAAAAACACACTTGTAATTATATATTTTCCACATTTTGATTCAGGCTTTAGAAAACTCTCTCCTCATTACAAATAACACCCATTATCTACCATCATTTTTCCTACAGCTCTACAACTTAAAGTAAATTTAAATTTCCTTATTTTTTGTCATTTATGTCCTGTTCCAGTGATTGATTAAATTCGATTAAAGTTTCTAACGATAACGTCAGTGTATGTAGAAGTAATCCTGTGAGCCAAAAGCTCAGACTTCAGACTGAAATAGTCAGTTTCTATTTTCTCTACTCTTTGATCTGTATGACGTTAACGAGATGGGATATCCCAAATATGGTCATCTCAGGCGCAGAAGCTCCACCTCCCTGCTGTTCAAACTTTCTGTTTACAAGGGACAGCCAGTCAGAAGAAAACTGGTTTAAAGTGACCTTAAAGAAAGACAAATATGAACTGAAAGAATAATTATAACAATGGGGGGGGGGGGCAACTTGAGATAACCTGGTGCTATGTAAATAAAACTGAGTTGAATTTAAACAGCTTGTTTCAGACAGAGGATGAACTGAGGCCCAGCATGAGCTTATTTCGGATCATTAACGCTCCTTTATGAAAACGTATTTATGTAGCCAGGTATCAAAACAAATTAAAATTACACCATGGCTATGTAATGCAAGCTACTTTGTAATGTAAATTAATTCTCCATTAATGTAATTATTAAAAAAGATTGCTCTGTGCATTTTAATTGATGCATTTTTATATTCTCTCCTGCACCATTCCTACGTGAAACTGACACGCAGCCGAGCAGACAGCCCTGCACTCTGCTGAATGATATCAGCTATGTTACCCTCTAGAATCTGTCTTAATATTTTGTCTGCCACTGTTGCTAATGTGCAGCCTCAAAACCCACCCAGAGGAACACGCCCACCTCCTGCCTCCTCCGCCCTCTCCTTCAGGAACACGTCTCTGAGATGTGGAACACGCCAGCGCTTCAGCTACCGGACTGCAAATGTTTCCGCCGTCTCACAGACGGTTCTCCCTTTGGCTCCTTTTCCTCTATGTTTTTACTCATTTCTCACTCCCTCCACCCTTCAGGCCCACCCTGCATCTTTTGCTGATTAGGCAGATCATGAATCGAGCTGTGTTACAGAGGCAACCATTTCCTCAGCGCACTTTATCAAAGTCAACCCTGTGTATTAAACGCCGTGCTGAGGCCATGTGGAGACGAGAGGATGGGAAAAAAAAAACATTCAGGGAGTTCTCCTCATCCTCCTCCACACTGAAATGAGGACACTGCATCGGTAGTCCTGCCGGGGGAACCGGGGGCTTCCTGTTCTGTGAGGAGAACAGAAGGAGATGACCAGGCCTCATGCTGTGGGTCAGACATTGGGGGGGTTTAGTCAAGAAGACCAAACAGAAGGGAGAAAATCTTCTCAATTGCAACCCTTCTGTTCCTTCTGAAGCCCCTAATGCCAACCCCATGCTGTCCTCATCCAGACACTAGGATCTTAGAGGTGAATTTGAGGCTGAAGTCAAACCTCCTTCAAGCTTTTCAACCCCCAACTTTAGAGCTCTGCTTAATGACTGGAAATCGCAAAACTGGCTAAAATAACCTTAGATTTCTTGGAGCAGAGGTGACGTGGTGGAGGGATTATACACTGTATCCTAAGTGACCTAAGTGTCCTTTAAATAATAATGTCTAGTATATTATCTGTCTTTTTCTTTTATATTGTGTACCAACATGTAGAGGCTGAAGTCAATGAAAAGACCGCAGCTGTAGTAAAGACATGCAAGCTACACTCAAGGGAGCAGGAGGCTAATGTGAATAAACTAATTTGTGCAGAACCAGAAACTGGAGGGTTTTTTCTTTGTTTTTAAAGATGACTTAAAGGGTCAATTTATTCAAGTGGATCGTGTCTGTGATTCAATTTTTTTGGATCTATGAAGACCTTCAAAGATCCCACTAGAGCTGCTGCTGCCCTGCAGCACAACAATTATCAGTTGGTCTGCTGACTTAACCTCTTGGGGCATAATTTCGCTGTGATTCCAGTGTAGGCAGTGGCTATCTGGGCCAAGATAGCCACTCGTGGCTGGAATTAATGCAGAGCAGCAAAATCATCATGAGAGACTGTTGTCGGTGGTTTGAGGTTGCGGTTGCCTGGTTATTGCATTGATTGATTTATTTATTGCTGCCCTAGCACTAGAACTCCCAGAACTTTAGAACTCCCATAGGCTTTCATTCTGACCGCCGTACATTATTTGCTTAAACTCATAATAAATCAATATCATATATAAAATATAATTCATAATCAATTAAAACATTGAAGAATACAAAGATCTGTAATGTTACCAATCAACTAAAGATAGCTGTAACAGGAGCATCATTAATGGGAACATAGATTCTCAGTCATCCAGGTCATGGTTTTCTCAACAGCTTGAACAAAGGTGAGTGGACTTTTAAAAAAAAAAAAAATTAAGCTGGTTCTCCTCTTATCCAAGAAGCTTCTTCAGGATTCTCCAAACAGTGGAGAATCCCAAGTATTTAAACCCTAGTGGGAGTTGTCCCCTTTGGAGGTGGTCGTTGACCCATTATTATTCATGTGCTGTTGCACATAAGCTAAAGCATAAAAAAATGTGTGGGTCATTACACCAGGGTTTTCAGGTGGAACCTCTTTCAAATTATCCCGCTTTCCTGGTCCAAAATGTGAACCCTGGAAGAGTGTCCTTCATCCTTTAGGGGGTCTTGTCGTGCTGAGGTGGCTCTTCTCTGTAATGCCATGCCTTTGTGGAGGGGCTGTTTGGATTCTCCAATGCAGAGGTCTGAGCACTCCTCACTGCACTGCACAGCATACACTGTGTAGCTTAGATTGTGTTTGGGAGTTTTGTCCTTGGGACCAGTTTTTGTCTTAAGAGTGTGGCTGGAGAAAATCATTCTGCATTTCTGTGACAAACCTGCTACGTTAGAGATAATGTTGTCATTCTTTTTCTCCTTATTTGGTGTCTGACTTTCCTTCCTGTGCATCTTCACTGATTTGATGAAGGCCCAGCTGGGATACCCACATGTCTTCAATGTGCCACTGTTCATATTTTGGACCGAGAACAAAAATGGTTTTAAGCGAGCAGTGAAAGAGGCCTTCTATGCCCACTGTGGACGGCCATCATTGAACAAAGCTGGTGGCTTATGACACCAGCTGTCAGCTGATCTCCATTTACATGAAAATGCAAGATGCTTAAAACGCTGCAGTTCCTATTGCCACTGTGGTTATAGGAGCCGCAACAATAGTGCGAGTGCCCCCGTTTCCAGAAAGCATCGTTTTCATAATGCAGTAACCTCAACTGTCCATCAAAGTGACCAATCACATTTGGAACCCTCTTCCTTTAGGCTCCGCACTCCAAATAGTCAAAGGTCAGTTGATTGGAGCAGGATTCTATGGAAGATTGTTTCCGCCACTTTTTTTTTTTTTTTTTTTTTTGTGGCAGAAAAAAACTTCTATAGATTTCAGCACAGAGAGTTACCCACGAGAGCGTGAAACTGCAGCAGGGTGTGCAAAGCAAACTCTCGTGTGTGCGATGTGGTGATGAATACCTGCACCTGTAAAATTAAACTTTTTGCTCAAGATTGTTATTTCTCGCATGTGATTTCTGTCATTCAGTATATATGAATGGGTGAGTGTGTCCAAGTCAGTTTTGATTGTTTCTTTGGTTTTTTTTGTTTTGGCTTGTTTTGGACTGGCCGTGTACAAATCCTTGCTATATTATGCCGTCTGTCTTTGCTGCAGCAGGGGCTAAACTAAAGAACCAACAACAGCAGAAATACAAACACGAGTGGCTCACATGTCACGTTCTTACATGCATCTTTGACACTGCCCTCTGTACTCAGTTACTACATGTAGAGATGGGTCTCAGCTAAGTGCTGTGAAGCACCGTTGGACTACCAAAGCCATGTTAACGGTTGAAAATGCATAAATGTTGATATTCTCAGATCAGCAAATGTAGTATGCTGCAGTTAGCATCCACTGCTATAAAAAAAAATCAGTTTAAAAAAAAGTCTTTTCCTCCATTCTTCAAGTTTTTTTTCAATCATTCCTTCCTGATTCACCTCTCCCGACAGCTCATAGTGAAGCAATATTGGTCCCAGTTTCAGTTTCAGCTGCAGTGTCGCGGGCACAATGCATCCTGGGTCCAGCTGTCAAAACCTAAAATATGAACATCGCAGCAGTTTACAGCCTCCTAACTGAGAGTTTTTGAGCTTTTTCTCTTCTTGAAATGAATTAATAATAATCTCATTCATAATAGACAAAGACACAATTCTTTTATTTGAGTTCAACAATGCACATCAAGAAAAGCTTAAACAGTAAGCATGCTGTAATTATAATTATTAAAACATTAAGAAAAGAAAAAAGGCTAATATCAAAAACGATCCTCAGTTCTAATGACATAAAAACAACACAAAGAAATATATAATTAGAGGAAAATAATTAGAGGGAATCGTAGATGCTTATCCTGCACGAGAATCCCATCGCCAACACAACAGCTTTGTCTACCTGCAGATTCAATGGGGAGAGTTTGCACATTTTTTTTAGCCGTGGCCACACAGACTGAAACGACAGCTGAAGACGTGATGCTTGGAATATGAGTGCAGTGACAGAGCTGTGCTGACAAAAAGAACAAAGAAAAAACAGAAAAGATACATTTTACAGCTGCAGGTCAAACAGCTGCAGACATCACTGAGGTGTAGTGTAAAGGTGTGCGTGTGAGTTACATGCCGAGCTGCAGTGCGGAGAGCAGAGAGCTCAGGTGGTGATGGAAAGACTGCAGAAACAATCCCCACGCCTGCTTCACATTAGTCACTGATTTACTCAGCTGAGGCTCGTTTGTTTACTTGTTTACTCCCTCTATTGTGCTTAAATGGATTTGCTACCTCAGGTTCAGCATTATTAATAGTGTTAAACAATAGTTTTTATACAGTATAAATTATATCCGTGGCTGGATTAACCTTCTAGGGAGTCTTGAGGAGAAAAAAATGAGCTGTGGGCTCGTAATGACCTTATATTTTAAAATTCAAGAAACCAAAACAAATAGACACGATGATAATGCAGACCCTGCCTCGAGGATCGTACCAGAAAACCTGTGCAGTATTTGTGATTGCTGCAGAAAAAAAGAAAGAGAGAAAACCACTAGAAATATTCCGCCTTCCTTTGAGCTTCCATGTGTATCAAGACAGAGACCCTGGACACAGATTTGCCCGTGGCTTACCTACCTACCTACCTGGACCCACACTGCACGCACCAATCAGAGTTTAGTTGCACGATCACACAAGGCAGCTTAGATCTACAGCGTGTATCACTTTAAACTTATGTTCATTACTATTGTTCATTGTTGCTTTTCTGTTCCATTATCTGCCTGCCAAATACAGCACTATATATACACACACAGGAATCACACACACATTTTATTTGAATAAAACTGACCTCGCCCCAATTCCCAGGCAGGTCCAGTTCAATGGTTTGCACTGCACTGGCTGTTCAGGCATCTCTGTGTTAGTAAATCTCTCATAGCTAGAACATTTGCAGAAAGGACCATTACCAGGTGCTGCCAACAGGAGTCAAACAATCTTAACTGCCTGTGTGAAGAAAATACTGAATATAATTAACAATCAAACATTTTTCCTCCACATCCACCTTCCCTGTGACCTTGGTCAGTGTCAGCGCAGCTTTCTCCATGTTGACCACCAGCTTGTATATAACAATTTTATGATAATTGTACATTTTCCAGATTCCCTTGCTTCAATATTTTACAAACAATAATGCTGTACTCATTAAAAAAAATCTTAAACACAAGGGGCCCCAATTTATTTCAGAGCCCTGGCAAAGTGCCCACTGGCAATGTGCCCACTTTGCCCATGTGGTAATCCATCTATGTGAATTTCCAGTGCCTTGGGGTTGTTTCTTTCTTACTGGAAATTCCATCTTTCATAATGTCTAAACACATTTTTGGGACAGTGCCTGGAAAAAATGAAAAACTTCAAATATATATAAATATATTTATAAAATATGCGTGCGGTGAGGTTTGTGACAGGTGAGGCACTGACTCATCTGGAGTCTAATGTTCGCATATATGAATCCAGAATAGAAGCTTATATTTCTATTTTAATTATGCTGATGATTAATTATGCTTTAATCAACTCCATACTGTTCAACAATGATGGCAAGGAAAGCAAAATATTTAATGGGGGGGGGGGGGGTCTCTCTTTTTAAATAAATTAAAAAAAACACTAAGTCTATTCAATTCAATTCAGTTTTATTTATATAGCACCAAATCACAACAAACAGTCACCTCAAGGCACTTTGTATTGTAGGTAAAGACCCTACAATAATTACAGAGAAAATCCAACAGTCAAAACGACCCCTCTAAGAGCAGCACTTGGCGACAGTGGGAAGGAAAAACTCCCTTTTAACAGGAAGAAACCTCCAGCAGAACCAGGCTCAGGGAGGGGCAGCCATCTGCTGCGACCGGTTGGGGCTGAGGGGAAAGAGAGAGGACAAAAGACACACTGTGGAAGAGATCAATGTGCCTATCCTTCTCCACGAATATCTCTGTTACTCTTTTGACCAATAGGGGGCAGCACTGTTGCAGCACTGCCCCATATCAGTACAGCACAGTACTTTCTGCCTCACTCTGTGTATTTTCACCGTGCATTTATGA
Source organism: Cichlasoma orientale (assembly GCA_034780415.1). Lineage (NCBI taxonomy): Eukaryota > Metazoa > Chordata > Actinopteri > Cichliformes > Cichlidae > Cichlasoma > Cichlasoma orientale. Next base: position 291,619 of record JAVDPK010001736.1, on the reverse strand, counting down.
CCGATCACTAAGTATAAACATGTCACACATTCATTCAGTATATTAGACAGACTGTGGAACACCAGCATGTGCAGCACATGTGATATAAAGAGAGACAGCAATGGGCATGCGCCGACCGCCTGCTTCATTTATTGTATGTGACACAGCGCCCCCAGAGGTGATCCACAGCACTGTATTGGCTCAACCCGCATTTCTTCCATGTGTTTGAACAGGCGATGTGTAAATTCCGCGATCTTGACCATTAAAGTGTTGAAGTAGTTCAGAAAACAGTTTTATAAAACAATTTGATAGAACAGTCAAGTGGTGAAATGTATTTTCTCTTATCATTGTTAGTATTTTACTTGTCATGATGATGGGGAGGCACTGCCTCACCTGCCTCCCCTGACT
>JAVDPK010001736.1:263563-278465 GCA_034780415.1 Cichlasoma orientale | reverse complement strand
TGAAGTTCAGTCCATTCACTTGTATTAGTTCACAGTGCAGCTTTGCCTCCTCCAATATGGCGGACACACAGTTACGTTACATCAGCGGGCCGAACCAGTCAACGAGGTATCTATGTATATTAAATATCTATGCTTTTAAGCCCCAGAGGTTGATGCTTGTGCCCACAGTGGTTGTACCCTTTCTTCTTCATGGAGTCTCTGGTAGCCTCTGGAACACTTCTCAAGCACTCTACCGCCACCAATGGGTCAAAGTCAGGAGGTGCGTGTAAGCACTACTGAACCCTATACCATGCTTTAGAAGCTGAGTATAGCTGTGACATCCATTTCTGCCATATTGGAGTTTGTGTGTGTATTTTTTCCAGTTCCCATAAAACTGGCACAGATGATCTTCACAGCAGGCCTCTTAACAGTGAGCAGATGGAGTTTAGAGTTTGGAAACATTTGTCTTTTACAGCTTTCTGAAAATGCCAAACATTAAATAAGTTCATATCTCAGTGTCTGTATGTACTGGCTCCTCAGCACCACAGACAGCTACTGACGGCTGAAGGTTAGCACAGATCTTTGCTAAAGTTTGCATGACCAGGATCCAAACGGACCTGCAAACACCCATACTTGTTTATCTGTAGTGAGCTGACAGGAACACACACACACACACACACACACACACACACTCACACACACACACACACACACACACACTAACTCACACAGACACACACAGACACACGCACACACTCAGACACACACACACACTCAGACACACAGATACACGCACACACACACAGATACACGCACACACACCAGCCACGTATTCTGAACCGGAGCGTCCATCTTGGCTGGTCGTCTCACCGCAGACCTGCAGAGAAAGAGGGTCGTCCTTCCGACAGCAAAGGTTAATAATTCTGCACCTGACTCTGCGGGACCTGTCTCTCTACTAATGCTATGATTTAATCAAATGGAAGGAGAGGTGAGGATCGACGCTGTGCTGCCAACCGGCACGCCTGGCCACAGACAACAGCGAAAGTCAGAAAGGACAGACAGGAAGGAAGTGAATAAAACAAATTAGAGTAGAAAGCTGTGACTATTTTTGGGAAACTTTCTACTTTTCCTTTTTCTTACTTGTCCTTTACTCCACTACATTTCAAAGAGGAAATACTGCACTTCTCTCTGTACTGCATTTATCACTTTTTCCATAAACATTTGAACAAAAAAGAAACATCCTGCTATTTAAAACTTATTGAACATGACAAAAGTTTAAAATTATGAGAAGAAACTATGCAAAAATGAGCTGTGAGCTAACAGTTTTGTATTATTTTGATATTTGAACCTTGCTGCTCACATCTATAGATTTTGTCAAAGGTGTCCTTTGGTGTGTGTTTTGATGCAAACACTGAATTCTGCATCAGTGAGCCAGACGTTTGTCAGAGTTCCTGTGTTATCATGTTCAGTTTTTCACTCTTGCAGAAATTACTTTATTATGTTTGCGGTTTGAATTCAGTGTTGTCTCTTTACAGCATTAATCCTGCACACACTAACACGAGTTTAAATGATACACCAAGGGATCATTTGCAGGTATCTACACTAAACCAGTCTCAGTACTGTCTGAACCCAGAGCATCATGGTACCGCAGTACAGCACCCAGGAATGGCTGCATAGGTTGATTGTAGATGTTATTAAGACCTACAGTTAGATTTTAAAGCAACTTCTAGTCACTGCATGAATTACTGCATGTAAAATTTACACTGGTGTCACTTTAAGATTGAAACACATATTTTTTTTATTTAGCATAAAACTAGAGTTAGGAAAAGGTTGCGGTTAGGGTCTAAATACGCCTCTAAGCCGTTTTATTTATTTATCTTTAATAAAAAAAAAATACAGATACAACAGTAGTGAATGATGCAAAGCTTATATAAAGCTATAAAGCTTCAAATTGCAATTAGTAATTAATTAGCCTATGCCTAACTTTGTTACTTTAGTATGATTTGGTTATGATCATTTTGCTTTAAATGTTTCAAGCATGCACAAACTGTTTCTGAGAAAGAAACTGAAGTGCGAGAATGAGCCACATGGAGGGGAAGGAAAAAACAGAACAGTGGCAGGATGGTGGGAAACTGTTTTCACCATTTAACCACAGCAGTCACTGACGTTCTTAATTGTCATCAGAAGAGATTAAGAGCCAACTTAGAAGCAGCTGGGAAAATGTGTGTTCAGTAAAAGCATCTTCCTTTACATGTTCTCACAGCAAGGTGAATTATGTTCCACAGCTTTCCCTCAGCACAGACGGTCGGGAGCGACCCACACGTCTGCCGTTCAGAGCGCATCACGCGTCTCTAATGATGTAAATAAAGGACACAGCGGCCGTGCTTCACCTCATCTGCAGCCAGAGCACAAACCAGCGCTTAAGCCATGTTGATGCGAGGGGGTGTTATGGAAAACAGTCCAGTCTTGGCGCTGATGTGAGCAGATTTGGGCAGCGAGCCGAGGCGCAGGCAGCGACCGCTGACATCACTCCCTCCCATCCCTGGACAAACTCGCTCTGCTATTGGCAGAGAGAGTTTGTCCTCCATGCCAAGTTGAGAGAGGAAAGCCTTTGAAGTTCACAACCTGTCTGATGTGCATTGACCTATGATAATAGGTCTGATATGTTTGATCTTCAGTTCTGAAAATTAAAAGAAAAAATAGTATGACCTTAAAAAGTTTTGAACTTATGGTTTCTGTGTGGGGCTGCATACTTTGAAATGATCCACTGCTGCACTTTGTTCTGTGCCCATTCTGTTCTCTGTTTGTGTTTGTTTGTTCAGTGGTCTTTTTGCTGTGATGTGGAAACGTTTACAAGGTGTGACAGGAAAGAATCTTTAACCTCTAGTAGCACTGAGCAAGGTTTTAAGAAGTGCACTGCATTCACAAAAGAAAAACATTTTTCACAATATATTGCAAAAAATGTGAAGACTCCAGAAGAAGGTAGATGAAGACTACACCCCCTAGAGGACGTGAGGGCAGCTATGAAGAGGAAAGAGTGGAAAGGCAGTTGGTCCAGATAACATACTTGTGGGGGTATGAAGATATCTAGGAGAGAGAGCAGAGGACCTTTTAACCAGATTGTTTAACACAATCTTGGAGAGTGAGAGGATTACTGAAGAATGGAGCAGAAGTGAACTGGTACCAGTTTTCAAGAACAAGGCTGATGTGCAGAGCTGTAGTAACTACAGAGGGCTAAAGCTGATGAGCCATAGCATGAAGATTTGTCCAAGCTGGGTTTAGAAAGAATGCTACAGATGTGATGTTTGCTTTGAGAGTGTTGATGGAGAAGTTAGAGAAGCTCGGAAGGAGCTTCACTGTGTCTCTGTGGATCCAGAGAAAGCTGCGAGAAGAACTGTGGAGGAAGTCAGGAGTGACAGAGAAGTATGTGAGGGTGGTGCAGGACATGTATGAGTACAATGAGACAGAGGTTTGCCTGAAGAGGTGGAGGAATGCTCTGGAAAGGAGAGGAATGAAAGTCGGAAGATGCAATATAGAATCCATGTGTGTGAATGAGAGGGAGACAAGTGGAAAGGTGAACATGCAAAGAGCAGAGGGAGTGAAGGTGGATGAGTTTAAATACGTGGGGTCAACCATCCAAAGCAACAGACAGAGCACAAGAGACGTAGAAGAGACGAGTGTCAGGGATCATTTGTGACAGAAGGAGAGCAGCCAGAGTGAAGGGGAAGGTTTACGAGATGATAGTGAGACCTGCTGTGATGGATGGTTTGGAGACGGTGGCACTGATAAAAAAGAGAAGGAGGCTGGAGGTGGCAGAGCTGAAGATGTTCTTCATTGGGAGTGACCAGGAAGGACAGGATTAGAAATGAGTCCATCAGAGAGACAGCTCAGGCTGAGCGATTTGGATACAAAGTTGAAGAGGCAAGGCTGAGATGGTTTGGACATGTGCAGAGGAGGGATGGTGGGTATATTGGACAAAGATGGAGCTGCAAGGCACGAGGAAAAGAGAAAGATCTCAGAGAAGATTCATGATCTAGTGAAGGAGGACATGCAGAAGGTTGGTGTAACAGAGGAGGATGCTGAGATAGGGTGAGATGGCAGCAGATGATCCACTGTGGCGACTCCTAAATGGAGCACCCAAAAGAAGAAAAAGGAGAAGAAAAAAAGGTTATTAATAAACTGAATTACTGAATAATAAACAAGTTTGATGGATTTCTGTATGACGGACGGATACAGACCGGGCTCTAGTGTCCATGTTCCCTGTTAAGGGCCAAAAGTCTAAGATTAAAGTCAATTTGAATTGAAGCTGATGATTTTCTTTTGAGTCACTTCAATATCCATTTTAATTTTAATATCTTTGACTCGTGTAGCATCTGCGCTTATATAGTTGAATAGAGCCCAGAGTGAGCAGCTAACCTTGGAGCAGCAGCAGCAGCATAGGTCAGCTGATCACAGCCACCCCAGGTGATGATCATTACGCAACCTTCATAAAAAAGGGAAAAACTGTTAACTGAATGAATGCAGACACTGAGCCTCCCATTCACACATGCTTTGAGAGAACAATTATATACTGCGCTGTACTAATCACAACGATCTGACAGATCTTCACATATAAAATGACTTAAGAAACAGCTACATGGAGGAAATGTATGCTTATTCATTTTAAAATCCCAGGTCTGCTTCTTTAATCTGGGTGTACGCACCTTTTTCGAGTCTGAACACTTATCTTCCCTCCTGGTTTGGGCTGATAAATAGGCTGCGATTTCACACAACAGTCCCTCTTTGTGCACCTTTAAATGAAAATTAATAACTGTCTGACTAATGGAAAGATTAATGAATCCTCAACGTAACCCTGTGAGTTTACATAATGCACATTTACATTAAAAACACACATTATTCCACCGAACAGAGCATCATAAATTGGAGGGGGTGAGCTGTGTTTAGCTGCGGTATCTCTGCTAACTCTTATCACCCAACTGCGAGGCTTTATCAGCTCCGAGGCTCTGGCAGAATGAGCATATCTGCTCACCACAGAGAGCAATATGAAAATTACCCTGCTTTTATAATCATAATTCATGCATTTTTAAATAAATGTAGTTTGTAGGAGGCTGACTCAGTACTTTCTCTGTATTTTCCTCGAAGTACCACTCCTCTAGTTCATAACAAAACTGCTGGGCTCAACAAGCTTGTTAAAGTTACAGATGATAATAGTATTTTTTAATTAAAAGAGAGTCTTAGCTACAGATTTTTTTTTAAGTGACATGTTTTCATGAGACAAAAGGCTGTCACGCATTTAATGAGATAAAGTAAGGTCTGATTTTAAGACGACAAAACAGAGGAAATATAGGAAAACACCGCCCAGCATGCATTGTCTGTCCTTAAGAGCGTGTTGTTAAAGCCTAAATGTCAGTTTATCACCACCTAACACCATTCGACAGATCGTTACTGCTGATACAGTAAAACTGGAGCGAGGGAGAAACCCAGTGCAGAGCCACTGGCCTAGTCGAGCCCCGCTCCCATTTTAACCCTGAGTACAGAGGGTGCACCAGTTAGGAGAAAGATTTCATGTAGTGACTAAACCATAAAGAAATACATTCTACAAGGACACCATTTTTGCCATTTTTAGCATATTGCTTTTGCTATTTACAGAATGGTTTATCTCCACTTTTTTTAGTTAAGGAAGCTCTGGTAAAGCTGCTGCTCACCTTTGGCAGGAGACAGAGATATGCTGGCGAGATGTTTGGCACCTGAAAAGCCACGTGATCATTTTTTGTTTTTCCTCAGGAGTTGGTTGAGGTCAGCTCAGAGCTGTTTGATGTCCTCAGTGTTAGTGTTTTTCTGCTGCACGGTGTGGGCTGTAATGTGTTCCAAAGTAATTCATCACTGTAATCACATTACATTTGTTGGTAACGCAGTAAAGTAAAGCAGTATTTACTAACTTACTAGATTACTGTAATAATTATGTCGTTACTTTCATTTCAACGTTCCTCACATATCTGTAACATTGTAGCTAAACATCAAACATGCCTTTTTTTTTGCTGGGCACTTATGCAGAAATCAGGTGATCTCAGACACATTTTCTGTGCACGTTACATTTAAATATCTAAGTTAAGAACAAAAGGGGCACCTGGCTGTACAGAGAAAAAAATCCCTTCATTTGAACTAAAAATAGCTGCACTGTATATTGAGTTTCTGCAGGGCGTAACACACAAAAAGAGTCGAATGTCTTATGAATTCAAAGCTGCTCAGAAAAAGAAAACAATCTTGGTGACCTAGCAGTTTCACATAGCTGGCACTCAAAGAGATTCCACAACAACAATGATAAACGGGAGGAAGAGGAAGCACAGGTAAAACCAATGCAATTCAGTTCAATTTTATTTATATAGCACCAAATCACAACAAACAGTCACCTCAAGGCGACTGTTTATGTCCTTGCAGTAACAGGTTAATTACTGGTGGGTGTGATCACCATGCAGTCCAACTGGTTACACAAGCATCTGCACAGACAGCATGCTAATTCAAAGCTAGCCAAGAGCCCAGAGTGAAGTTAAAGGTGAGTGACTGCTGAGCCCAGCGCAGCAGCCAGAGCCGGATCTTCAACAGGTAACACAGGCAGTAATGAGCAGTCAGGCGTTGCTGCCTTCATTTCTACCTGTACATGTTTCTAGTAGAATCACCGTGGCGAGCTCTTTGAAGTACAGTATATGTAATAAAATTTGACATTTGAGAACCATAAAATATTTGGCTCGAATGTCTCGATAAAAACGATTGATTATTAAATAAGAACTGTCTCAGACTGTTACCTGTGCCAGGACGGAAATTCCCTCTACATCATGCAGGAATTGAGTCCCTGGGTCCAGAAAGAGATCTGGATCGAATGAGTTTGTGATATTTTCTTGAGAATATCTTCTCGCCTATTTTCCCCATTATGATTTCTGTTTGTGAAGATGCTGTGCCAAATGTCCAAAAATGCCCTATCCTGCAATAATAAAGAATTCTGCACAAAATTCCTGCATCCAGATTCTGATCGGTTCCAAAAGTTAATCTCTTCTAAGTGGGCAGTGGCTAGTAAAAGTTGCATGCCTCATGGCATTGGTAATTATTTCTTCCAGTAGGGCTGAATGTGCCAGAGTGTTTGGTATGCATCATTCATTTTAGTGTGTGACTTCCTCCCGTTTTAATCTTGCCATAATAACTACAAATTTTATGTTGGGGTAAAAGTTTGTTCATTTTAAATAAATAGTCTCTGGTTAAAAATGTCAGTATGAGGCATCATAGGCATACAGGGCTAACACCGTTTAGTAACAAAATATGAAAATATCCCCCCTTGAAAAGAGTATTTGGATTCATTCTCACCAGGGACAGCTGCCCGCACTTGGTAAGAGGACCTTGTAGGTCTCACATTACGATAAGGGGACGGCACTTCAGGAATATATTCAAGGCCTCCACCGTGTAACACCTGGAAGTGAGCAGCAGGATTTTAAAATGAATTCAGAGGCTCAGCAGCAACATGAAGAGAGCTGCAGATGAGCTGCTGCAGAGTGAACAAAGTGTTTATCAGACAGTCTGCTTTCCTGGAGGCTGTACGACTTTCCTGGGATCCTCTGAAGCGTTTTTCAGATGCAGGAAGTCTGGGATCTCCTTTGGAACGTGAGCAGACAGAACCTGAATAGTTAAAGGGAGGATTAAAGAAGAACACGCTGCTGCTCCTGTAGGATTGAGCACTTTTCTCTGCTATGGAAAGCAGCTGTAAAAAGAGGCTCTGACTGGAGTTCGGCCAGGAGCTGTGCTCCTCTGAGGCCAAGTCATCTCAGTTCAAGTGTTTGGGTTTCCATGGTTTTGGGTTCGACCTGTGGGAGTGTTCAATTAGAGCGACAGACCACTTCAATCGATCTCTGATGGGTGTTTGAAAGTTAGCCAAGTCTTGCAGAGCTTGATCGAGCAGGACTGTCTGCTCAGTGTTTTGGCTTCCAAGACATTTTTCTTTTCATCAGGAGGAAACCCGAGGATGTTCGACTTACTGCCAGAAAATCTCGAGATCATTCAGGTGACCACAAGATATTTTATCACTCCATCATAATGGAAGGGCTCTTTAACCTGTAAATAAATGATGGATTGTAGACAGATAAACGGAGAAGGAGTAAAGGATACTGTAGATGGGAGGAGGAAGAGGAGACAGTGAGGAAGGAGATGAGAGAAGAAGATAAGGAAAGAAGTTGGCAGAGGCAGGAAGAAAGAACAAGATAAGGCAGGAAAAGGGTGAGGCAGGCAAATTATTCAAAAACATGTTGAAAATCAAACTCCTCATCTTTGCTCTCCACAAATTTTGATCTTTCTTATTTATTCAGTAATTTAACGATAAGCCACTGTTCATTGTGCGATTATTTATGTGAGTTGCACACTGAAATAATCTACCTTGCTTCTAACAGCATGCCAATGATGTTCCACACTTGTTTTCATTAAGGAGCTTAGGCCCTTAATATCAGTGATATCAGTTATATTTTAGCTGAAGGTGAATCAAAGTGCTTCACAACCATTGGTGCCAAGGAAACGAGGAGCAAAGGTCTGAGAGAAAAAAGCTGAACGAATCAAAGGAAGGTTTTTGGTTTTGTTTTATTCTAATCACATTTATACTGATGTCCTTCATGTGCAATGGGTGGATGAGGTTTTCAGTATAAATAAAACTGAGGCACTTTAAAAGTCCATGCAATCACTCAAAGCTTCAGATGCATTGTGGCCTGATGTCGTGAAAGAACAAATGCATCTGTGGGGCTGCATATATAATCTTCACTGTTGAGCCTGAGAGATCCGCTCGCAGCCAGCGCAGTCTGTGCCTGTCATAATGGCACTGCTGAGTTACACTGTAGCACTGAAATAAACGCCATGTCTCCTTAAACAAACATCTCCATGGAGCTTTCTTCTTTCAGCTGCTCCCTTTAGGAGTTGCTACAGCGGCTCATCTGCCTCCATCTTGCCTTGCAGCGTCCTCCTCTGTCACACCAACCCTCTGCACGTACCACTGTAGTGAAGGAGGACCTCTTCCTCTTTTGCTCCTGCTTGGCAGGTTCTTCAGCATCCTTTGCTCAACATATCCACTATCTATTACGACTGGCTGTCCCAACAGATTTAAATAGCAGTTAGACAGGCCTTCTGTGCTAAAAGCTAGAGCTGTGTTTTTGAGATGGCCATATGAGGGGAATCCCCTTTCAGTGACACTGAGTTTTTAGAGCTTCACAGCTGGTTGCACCAGCTGGTCTTTACTGAACCTGGTCTCAACTAAATTTAGCCTTAACTACAATTCAAGCTTAAGGATGTGCAACCATGTAAATGTGGAAATATCAGTATGAATGTAATTGCTGAGATTTTTGTGTGATGGACAGGCAACCTGTCCAGGCTGTACCCCACCTATTGTGACGACTGGAATAGGTCCTTGCCCGGCTGCAACCTTGAGCTGCAGAGGTGTTTTAAAAAAATAAATAAATAAAATAAAATAAAAACTGGATGGCCTTCCAGAATGAATGATTTCCTTTTTTTTTTCTTGCAGTACAGCTTTCTGAGGCTTGTGGAGTCATTGTTTATTCCAACAGGATTCAAAAAGTAGGAGAAAGTGCTGTTGATGGAGCTTCTGTGAAACAATCAGCCGTTTCATTGCTAAATGAGCCATCCTCATGCTACAGGCACCAGAATCAGTCTGAGTGCAGGCTGTTGTTCTTCCTCCCGTCATTTGTCAGTCTCCCCTCACCTCACATTTAGCTCAAGTGTGAACTTGTGTTTCTTATGGCATGAAGCATTAGTGTGTGTTTATTCTGTGTGACAGCTTTATGTTTCATATGTAAGCATACATGTGAGTCATGAGCACACTTAGTCACTCTGGAGTATGTTAGATGATGCATTAAGTGTAGAAACTGCCACCTTTTTAATTACTTTCCTCAGATTTGGATTATGAAGTGACAAATCATGTTTCTTTACATTAAACAGATTTCTAGTGCCATAGAATAAAAGAGAATAAGTAAATAGTCTGTGGTGAAAATAAGGTGTGAGCAAAAATAAGATGATTTAAACTATATCTCACATTCAGGATCATCTTCTTGGGCATACGCAGACAGCTTCCAGTGTGGCTACTATTTTAGATCACTCCCTGGATGTCTCATTCTTCCAATGTGTGCTCGGGTACTTCAACATGGACCTAAAACATCAATTTCTTATTCAAACTGACCCTGTTTTCTTGAGTCAGATCACCAGTGGGGGGGTCAGAGCTGAAGAGCCCACAGTTTCCAAGTCTGAAGGCAACACATCAGGTAAGAAAGGGACACCAGAATGATGCCCTTACTGTAGGTTTCAACATTTCCCAGTTTGTGTACCTTTGAATAAATTGAACATGGTGAAAACATCAGTGTGGAGTTGTGTAGCATTCTATCAGGGCCTGAAAATGGCTTGTAGCTGTAGCTGAAGTGTTGCTGTTTTGACGTGCTGGAGGAGATCCCGTTCCCATCACAGAAGCACAAATAAAAGGGGGCACGATACGTCCTCTGAGAGATCTAAAAATTACCAGAGAAGATAGCAGACGATGCCCTTGACAGTAAGATACATGAAATTTCAATTAGATTTTTGTGGACCTGCTCTCAGAACATTTTGATCACACCTATAGTAACAGAACAATTTGTTCTGCTGCAACTGTAACACATTTATATGTTAAAATGTTTTCACATGTACAAAATCATTCCCCTATGATTGTACAGTCCTCTACTTTTATTGTTTATCAATGTGTCAGCTTAGTTATCCATCCATCTTCTTCCACTTTTCCAGTTCAGGGTCACAGTGGGGATGGAGCCTATTCCAGCTGTCATGGGTCAAGAGGCGGGGTACACCCTGGATAGGTCGTCAGTCTATCGCAGGGGTAACACAGAGACACTCTCACATTCACACCTACGGCCAATTTAGAATCCCCAATTATCCAAACATGCATGTCTCTGGATTTTGAGAGGAAGCCGGAGCCCGAACGAGCACACAAAGAGCAGAAAGCCGGGACCTTCTTGCTGTGAGGCGGAAGTGAAACCCACTGCACCACCGTGCCGCCTATCACTGAAAAGTATGGATGTTGTTCTGTTTTTATTTTTCATGCAAAATGAATTAGCCCATTTAATGAACAAATCATGACATGTAACATAATGCTCAGCTTTTATCAGTTAGTGTAGTACTAAATAAACACATACTATACTGATGGATCTGAAGTCCATATAAACGACTTACATTATACAGATTCAGCATTCGGGTCAACTGCCAGTGCATCACTACATGTATGCCACGTGTGCACTTTGGAAGTTTAAAATAAGTGCATTGTAACAATCAGTGTTTAACTGTAGGAACAGAGGATATAAACATAAAGCTTAAAGCAGTGGTTCCTTCCTTCTCTAAAGTATGACAGCAACATGATTTGTTTTGCTTGTGTAAAAAAAAAATTCTTTAGAAATCTGCAGTTTCCCATTTGGTTTGTGATCAAAAGGAATTTTGGAATTAATGATTCAAATATGGAGAAATATTTCTGTCTTGCTCTTTATGAAAGAAAAAAAAAAGACAAAGAATGTGAGCTCTCTGTTTCTCCTTTTCTCTGCAATAGGTTGCTGGCCGGGGGCCAAAGGTCATATTGCCGCTTAATTAGTGAGATTCTTAAAGAGGCTCGTGGCAACATTGGCACAAAACGACAAAGACATGATCCCACACGACATGTAGCCTGCGGCCTAGATGGTTCATCCCCACAGAAGTCATGTGAAGTCACTGCATTCGTGTAGGAGGATTTCTCTGACTTAATCTGACTGTCTATGAAGCGTGCCTTGGCTTAAAGGCTGATTGTAAGAACTCAATGGAAGTTGGTGAGACTTGGGTGTGGGGTTGTCGGTAGGCAGATGACTGTTGCTGTTGTGTTTCTTGCTGATGTGGGTCAGCGTTGATGGATGGAATAGATGAATTTCTTACATTTTTGTAATTTCCATTTTCCTCTGGGAAATAATGTCAGTGGACAGAAAAGAAGCTCTCAATATTGTTGCGGGCCTGTTTGCTTGGCAAAGACTCATTATACTGGATATTACTGTGGCAGGAGGCCTGGAGTTGAGGGTGGGGGTGGGGGGCTCTGATGAAAATATTGATGACCCTGAAGCCAAACGTGTATAAAGCCAAAAATATATTAGTTGAGGTTTCAGAAGAATCTCTCTTTGTGAGCTTGAAACATTCTGTCAGCAGCCATCACTGACAGACGCTGCACTTCATCACAAAGTTTTATGTTCACTGGAATATTAAACACATTTTTCAGTCATGTTACCACTGTTTCCACAGCTTAAATGCTAATACACAGGAAAAAATTTAGAGAAAAACACTCCAGTATTAAACCACCTTTGAATCAGGGCTCAGTCAGATCAGCTCACCTGAAATCAAATCAGCAATTAGTGGATTGCTTTACTAAGGTAACGTGAATCTGAAGATCATTAGCACAGCAGTCAAATGTGGTGACTTTTTAAATGCAAATTTGTACTATTTACCAAATGAAGAGTTAGAAATGGAAGAAAGTCTCATATTAGCTGTGTCAAAACACCCCCACTTATGTCAATGTACAGCTTCAATCACATGTTGGTTTGCAGTGCCAGCAATAAGTCAGCCTTGCTTGTGGTGTGCACTCGATTCAGCTCGGCCCTCCCTTAGTCACCAGTGCTCTTCATAATTTTTTAGGATAGAATTTCTACTTGCAGTCTAGGGGTGAAGGGAGTCACGCTTAGTGTACTCAAAATGGCACCTCTGCTTTTTGCAGATGATGTGGTCCTGCTGGCTTCGTCGAGTGCTGATCGGTTTGTTAAATAGTGGGAAAAAAGGGGGAGCGGGAGATTGACAGACAGACTGGCAGTAATGTGGATCCTCTACTGGTCTGTTGTAGTAAAGAGTGCTGAACGTGAAGCCAAAGCTCTCAACCTTTCTGGTCATATAAGTTCTTTCCCTCACCTATAGCCACAAGCTGTGGGTAGTGACTGAAAGAATAAGATCACAGGTACAAGAGGTGGAAATGGGTTTTCTTTGAAGAGTGTCTCGGCTCACCCTTAGAGAGCGAGTGAGGGGCTCACTCATTCAGGGGGAGCTCATAGTAGAGCCACTACTCCTCCACATAGAAAGCAGCCAATTGTGTTGTTTTGGGTCACCTAGGCGAGGTATTCCAGGTATGTTCAATTATAAGGAGAATCTCGGACAGACCCAGTACAAGCTGGAGTGATTAGGTTTGCTAGCTGGCTTTGGAAAGCCTCTGTTCCCCCTGGAAGCGCTGTAGGTTTTGGCTGTGGAGTGGGAGGTCTTGTGTTTCTGCTTAGACTGTCCAACCCTGATAATCAGAAAATGGCTTGATGGAAAATAGCCACATTTATGCAAACATTTTAGTCCATTTTAGTCACTGTGGTGGAAATTCTCAATGTCACAGCATACAATACTTCAGAACAGCATTGGTCCAACTTAGTATCGTAGTTAATAGTTGCTTATTCCCTGAGCTCCTCTGGACAGAGATCTTGGATGTCCTTCCTGGAATCTGCTGGAGCCACTCTCCCAGATTGGGGTCACTGCCCCGAGTATTCCGATTACCACTGTTGCTAGTGGACCCTCTGGAAGGTTGCAAGGTAACCCTCTCAAGTATTTCCCATCCCATTCCATCTCATTCCATCATTGTCAGGGTCTCGGGGCCCACTGTTACCTTCACCTTCCACATCCTCTCTAGCTCATCTCTTGGACCTTGATACTTATCGAGCTTCTCGTGTTCCTTCTTCTTGATGTTACCATCGCTTGGTATTGCAACGTCTATCACTATTACCTTCTTCCTTTGTTTGTCCACCACTACTATGTCCGGTTGGTTAGCCATCATAAGTTTGTCTGTCTGTATCTGGAAGTCCCACAGGATCTTAGCTCTGTTATTCTCAACCATTTTTGGGGGCGTGTCCCATTTTGGCCTCGGGACTTCCAGGTCATACTCGGCACAGATGTTCCTGTATACTATGCCGGTCACTTGGTTATGGTGCTCCATGCATGTCCTGCCTGCTAGCATCTTGCACCCTGCTGTTATGTGCTGGATTGTCTCAGGAGCATCTGTGCACAGTCTGCACCTGGGCTCTTGCCTGGTGTGGTAGACACCAGCTTCTATCGATCTTGTACTCAGAGCTTGTTCCTGTGCTGCCATGATTAGTGGCTCTGTGCTGTCTTTCAGTTCAGATTTGTCCAGCCATTGGTAGGACTTTTCTGTATCAGCCACTTCTTCTATCTGCCGGTGGTACATGCCATTCAGAGGCTTGTCCTTCCATGATGGTTCCTGTTCTTTCTCTTCTTCTTTCTCAGATTTCTGCTGCCTGAGGTACTCACTTAGCACATGATCCTTTGTGGCCATCTTCCTGATGTATTCATGGATCTTTGTTGTTTCTTCTATGATAGTGGTTCTGACGCTCACTAGTCCTTAGCCTCCTTCCTCATTGTGCTTGATTTGGGGTGAAGCCCTCCATGCATGGTAAGGACCTTTCTTGTCTTGACATCAGTGACTTCTATTTCTTCCTTTAGCCAGCTTATTATCCCAGCAGTGTATCTGACAACTAGCAGAGTGCAGGTGTTGATTGCTCGGATCTTGTTCTTCCCATTCAGCTGACTCTTTAGGACTTGCCTTACTCTCTGCAGGTTGCTGACACCAGCACTGGTACGAGCACTGCCACCTCGGCGGTGGAAAAGTAGTATATGATGACTACTGGATCCTGTTCATGGAGGTTGCTGTGGTCTTCTCTTAGGTCCACTAGCCACTGAGCATTGGCGTTGTGTGACACATTCTCCTTCCACATGCTCTGTGGTTTCTTGATCTTGATGCCATGATGTTGTGTTTGAAGAAATTCTTGGTCAACACAGTCTTTATAGAATAACA
>JAVDPK010001736.1:221173-231882 GCA_034780415.1 Cichlasoma orientale | reverse complement strand
AGTGTGATGGTCTGGGGCTGTTTTGCTGCGTCAGGACCTGGAAGACTTGCTGTGATAAATGGAACTATGAATTCTGCCGTCTACCAAGAGATCCTGAAGGAGAATGTCCGACCATCTGTTTGTGTACTCGAGCTGAACAGCAGACCAGCTGGGATTTCGGATGAGCTCGAGTTCGTGGCCCACATGAGGTCACGCTCTTGTAACACAGTCACTCTTCAAGCTGAAGCTAAGACAGTCCAGAGTGTCTTGCAATGACATCATCAAGGTTATTCTATTATACAAATGTTTTCCCATTCTGAATCATATTCCCTATGGTAAGTAAACTGACCTTTATGTGTAAAATCTGTTAAGTGCTCTCTTTATATTCAGTTCAGAGAGGATGGTTGGTGAGGGAATAGTTTTGGAGCCAGTTTAATAATACAGCAAAAACTTTAATGTTTGATATGAGAGCAAAAAGGCACAAGGACAAAGGTGTAAAAAGAAAGTGAATATAATTAGATGTAAAAACAGTAATAAATGTTTCAAGTGTTCAACAAAATGTAACCAAACAATTCAGAAAAACACAGTAACAAAAGAAAAGGCCCAACCCAAAACGAGGTTAATTAAACAAAAATGTAGCGAAGGCCAACCAAATACACCTGACCTCTTCTGAAAGGTGTCTAACCTGCAGCAGACGCAAGAGAACAGAAACAGTAACTTGTAAGAAACTTAAACAGTAACTTGAACTATCCTGTAAGTAAATGTACTTACTGGATAGTTCCTTGTAAAATACCTGTTACCTAGATTAAACCACTGCATAATACGACCCACACCATGAAAAGTACATGCGATGTAGGATCGGGGAAACAGTGTTGCTTCATGGCTAAATTACCTGGAAATTACTCAGCACTTAGATGTACTTACAGGGTACAGCCCTGTAAAATACCCATACCTACGGCCTTAGTTGAGATATTTACACATACAGTACCAGTCAAAAGGTTGGACACACTCACCAGTAAGTGTCTCCAAACTTTTGACTGGTACTGTAGTTACAGAGTACTTACGGCCTTAGTCCCAGAAATTACACATAGGTATGGGGTACTTCCAGCCTGAGTCATGCGGGTTGTATTGTGTAGTGGTTTAACTTAGGTAAAAGATATTTTAAAGGGAAGTACCCTGTAAGTATATTTAATTTCTGTGTAATTTCCTAAACTAAGGCCGCAAGTTCTGGAAATTACATGTAGATACGGGGTACTTACGGCCTTAGTCACGGTACTTATGGCCTTAGACATGTCCTCCCCTCATTCCACACACTGACTTTACATTTCCTGTTTCCTGTCTTTATGAGACCCTCTTTTTTTTTTCCCATTTTTTGCCTTTGTAAATAAAACAATTATTTCACAAATCTGAAAGTTTGTTTTAAAACTCTTAATAGGTTCATCTCAGGGACATAGCCCCACCCACCTGCTGTTCAGAAATCCAATCAGATTGCAAACCAATAAGAAGAAGGGCAAGGGGCTCGAAATACTGGTTTCAGACTCAGGATGGTCAGGGACGTTGCACCACGTTCCAGTATAATATAAATAAGGATTATTTTGAACTGTGAATCATGCAAAGCTGCTCTAGTAGTCTGGGAACAATAGCATAGAGATGGAAATGAAAAACTCATTTGTGTCATATTTTTAAATGTTTATGTGTAATGTCATTAACTACACTGTGTAATGATGATGCCTCACAAAATTAAACACAACTGAACCCATACTGTTCTGCAGTTTTATCAATTTAAGATTTTATGAATCAAATTATAAAAACTGGGCGATGAATGAATGAATCTGAGAATGAAGTAGAAATAGAAGCTATGTACAGAATTACCCACCTACACCCACCTCACCCAGGATCAATAAATAATGTATGCCACAGGAAGCTCGCTTTTAAAGCATAGCTGAGGTTCCCTCTGCACCATTGAGCACATTTTTAGCTGGACATTCCTGACGTCTCTGCTCATTTCAGTTGAATCACAGATTAAAACAGTGTTTAAAAATTCCTGCTTGTATGGTTCATGAATAGCTCATGCTTGCTTTCACTCTGCTCAATGCACTGAATTTTCAGTCTTCTGCTTGGCTTTGGAGCATCAGTAAATTCGTCATTCAGATGAAGGATTTTTGCTGTTGGCTCGTGTCTCCACAGCAGCTGCTGTCTCCCAGGGTTTTTCTTGGCACAGCGGTGCCGAAGGCTTACCGGGAGAAAATAACGTGAAAAGAAAAAAAGCATTCTGACCGGTGAGAGTCCTCTGGGCTGCAACACATCACTGATGAGTGAAGCTGAAATGGGGCCGCTGCACTCAGTCAGAGAGAAAGCAGGTGAATACAGGAATGAGTGCAAGCTGAAACATCGCTGTGCACAGAATAAAACAAAAGGACTACTATTAGGACATTTGAAGTCCACACCGTCTTAAAACAGACCGACACCTTTGTGGGTCGAGAGGACTCAGGGTCTCGTTCAGAAACAGATGTTTTATAAGTGTACTGGTGAGGGTAAATCAGATCTGTGCTGTAACTGTGCGCATGAATGTTTCTCACACAAATTTGTGTTATAATTTACAGTTTGAAAAAATAACATCTCTAAAAAGTGCCCATAGACTTCAATAAATAATTTTAAGGAATTACATGTAAATATAGAAAGGCTATATATCCCAATATACATTTCATTCACTTCCAGGTTTCACCAATACAAAAACCAGCAAAAAACCAAAGACCAAAATATTCAAAACATTTCATAAACGACTGATCACACCTGGAATATTAAAATGCACTCGTTTAAAAAAAAATATCATTTTACACTTTAAGTTCTTGGAAATATTCCACTCACAACCTCAGTCATTGTGTGGAGGAAATCAGAGGAGCCACACCTTTAAAGATTGAGTAGGAAATTTGCTGGCTTTGATGCTTTAGTGACCAAGCTTCTCTGTCACAACAGCTTCCCCTGTTCTCCATGAAACACCCCGAGGTATATTCAGATTTACTGACACAAGCATGGTGGGGGTAAAAACAGGCCTTCAGTACAAATGGTTTCAATTCGTGTGCACAGCCTATTTTCATGTAATATTAGGGGATGTGGGTGCACATGAGACTTTAAACAGTTTGAAATGTTTTCTGCACATTCTGATCCACAAAAGCTGTAATAGCTTTTTTTTTTTTCACATGGAGAAAGTTAATGCCCATATAAAGTTTTCTGTCTGCCCAAACCAGCGGTATACACATATATTTACTCCGGGCCAGAGTGTTACACTGTCATCACTGTATCTGTTAGCGTGTGTAAAAAGTGTCTTTAAAAAGTGATTCCATCATGTCCTGCTCTCAGTCTGACCCCAACCGGATGTATCTACACAGAGCCAGACTGTTAAAGATTGTAGCCCAGAACATTTATTCCACCCAACTTTGTGGTTGCACAGCTAACTATGCAAAAAAAAAAAAAAAAAAAAAGAAACAAAAAAAATAGCAGCTAACAAGACTTCATCTTGTCCAACTGTGTCACACTGGAGCTAAAGCCCCTAATAACTGTTTTTGTTTTTTCCCCCCGCTCCTACACAATTCTTCCTACACAACACAATTTTGTGTTGCACAGAGTGGTGCGAGCACGGTGTTGAAGCTGTAGTACATGGCCCAGTCCTGATTCAACCCCCTCATTAGTGAACAAAAACACCATCCATGGGGCGCGCCTGTCACTGTTCACATTATAAGTTCATAAGCCTATCTCTAATTCATGGAGGGGAGATTACTGTGTGTGTACACTGTTGTGTGTTTGGGAAGAGTTTCAAAGGGGTTGATTTCGTGCTTTCTGTTTCAGATGGGTTAATGAGTCAGACGCAGAGCGACGGCGAGAGTATGAGCCCTGTGTTCTGGAGCTGGAAGCTTCCAGGAGAAGGTAATTTATTCTGTTATATCTCATTTCTATGTAAACAATGGGTACTGTCATCTACATTCTGCCTGTGTAGTTTTTTTGGAGGTGGAACACATTCACATTTCCATCGTTTTTTGCTGTTATTATTCATTGTGGTAATATTTGAGGATTGCTGTCTAGTCGCAGCACACAGAGCTCTGTATGAGTGGGATTCCTCCTGCAAGACCATGTGGTTTCATTTCCTTTACACGATTTTTTTTTAATGAGGCATCCTTCAGGCTTTCCACTTATAATTAATAGTAGTACTTGTAAAAACTCTATCATTGTGTTAAAAACTAAAAGTATCTAGTAATAACATATTGTAGATTATGAGTAAAGAAACAGAAAAAGTAACTTGTGATAAAAACTGTATTCATATTTCAGTCAGTGTATTTTATATTTTAAAATGTGTTTCTTCTCAGTATCTTTCCAAATACTGTGTGTGTGTTACAGTGGAAATCATTATTCCATACACATACTGTATATACGTGTGTATACATATACACGTGCAACTAAATGTTTCCATTAACTGTCAATCAGTCGTGCACGCTGGCATCAGAGGATTTTCCATCGTTTCCTCAACACAGAGTGAATTTAACTCTGTCAGGCCTGTGCTCATGTGCTCCTTACATTAACCGCTCACTTCCAGTCCTGCAGCATTTCTTTTTGGATCAGGACGTGTAGCTTTCTGAAATCTTCACTTTATTCCTTCTCATTCTTTAGTAGAACACGCTGATGATTTTTCTGAGCCAGTAATGACCGTTTTAAGGCAAGGGAGTGGAGTGCTAAGTTATCAGCTTACAAGCTTGGATAGTGAACGGCATCCATAAACTGGAGGCAACACACACAACACAATTCAAAATGTGTGTTAGGTTAATTTGAGGTAGATTAAGTGATCAAAGTGTTCCGAACAAAGCCCTGTATGCATAGTTAAAAGTGGCTTGTAGTCTGAAGTGCTTTGAGGGGTCAGTAGGACTACAGTAATGGCAGGCCAGCAAAACTAAGCTCAAACTTTTCAAATGGTCTGTAGTTCACAGCATGATGCATTATTTATCAGATATGACTGTGTAGGTTCTCAGTCATCCAGGCCATGCTAGTCTCTGGAACTTGAAACAAGGTTAGTGGACTTTCTTCAGTTCTATTTGTCAGAGAAAATGCTCCAAAGGTACCAAAACACATCAGTTCATTTAGTGACTGAAGAGGTGACAGCGTTTCCCACCCAGACTGACACCAACATGAGAGTCTGTGGGGACTTGCTCACTTTTGGAGACGGCCTCACATGGACATCAAAGGAACTCCAGTTTTTGGCACATGCTGGCTCTGTTTTTCAGTCCTGGGATACGCTGCATCTGTTTCATGGGTAGGACACGGTTCTCATGCTGGAATGTAGTTTTTTGTCCAGAAAATATTTTAGCAGGAAAATCAGAAAGTTTTAATTTGATCTCATCTGGTCAGAAGACGTGGCTCAGACAGCCTTTTTCAGCCAACTGGAGACGAGCAGCAGTTAGTGATGACTGTTTACTGATAATTATTCAGATTCACCTGGTTTTCCCTACTAAATGACAATAATATTGGATAACTTTCTATGATAAATTAACAATTGTAGCATTTTTGTTTGGCTCTTTCTTAATAAGTTTGTTTTTTTTAATTAATTAGTTTTGTAAAAATCAGAAGACCTTATAGGTTGAATGTTTGCTCTATCAGGCCTTAAAGCCAGGAGAAATCACAATGAAAGTCCTCTACTGTGTTTCAGATATCAAATCATTATTTTAGTTGTGCAGGATAGGGAAGACATAACCTAGCACTGCAAGCAACAAGCCACAGAGATTAGCTTTGAAAGCTGTACTTAGACTGCAGTGAGGCTCCCACACTGTAGTCTCTGACAGTAGAAGGATGTGTAGTAATGCACTGTTTGGCCATTAGGATCGACCTTTCCAGTTTGCTCAAGGGCTTCAGTTTTCCTAGTGATTATACATTGTCCTTTCCTTTTTAAACCAGTCACTTTTTGCACCACAGCTCTATTAAGAATATTCAGTATGATTATCTTTTTTAACATGCATTCCTCTGTGGGCCTTTAAACAGTGTATGCAATATAATAGGCCTACCAATGTCAAGTAAATGACATCAGTAGGAAAAATGGTCCCAAAAGAATTGTGATAATGATGTGATAACAGAATGAACAACCTTTTAGTTGCAGTTCAGTTTCTCCATGCAGCACAGTCACGGGGTTATTGAGTGGATGCTTTCCTGAGCCCACAGTGCATACGGAGGTTTTTATTAAAAAAGCAAATGTACTTTAATACTACAAAATATGCTGCCTCTATGGCTGGATACATATTTTTGTAAAATATTAATTTTCATTCATGAATCCAGATTGACCACTATTAATATTAGTGATTCCTACAGTATGTCTGACATAACAGTTTTCATAATACCGTAACTATATTTTAAGAAATAAATATATATAAAATATAATTTGTACTTTTGTACTAAATATGTACTGCATAGAACCCACCCAAAAAGCACAAGATGCATCCATTGCATCTTTTCTGAGTTACAATCACCTCGTACCAAGTCTTTGAGGATTTATTATTATAATTTTATTGCAATCAATCGTTCAAAATTCTTATTATACTTTATTTATTTATTTATTTATTCATTTATTTATTCATTCAGGTGAACTTGAGGCCAACAAGATGTCCGGCTGCTCAGCCAGAAATTTTTTGGATATGATTATGCTCAATGGGAATTTTAAATCGCTCAGAGGAACCTTCTTCAAAGTCATGAGCTTCCATTAGAATGCACTGTGCACAATCTTGGAGCACACATGCAATTAGCAGAAGTAGAAAGAAGTAGAAAAAGTCACTCTCCTTGAAGACAAAATGCAAATATAATTTTGTGCATTGTTGCTAACTTCTTCTCTAAATTATTTGTTTCGCAAAAGCAAATTGCTAATTGAAAACTTCACATGCATCATTGCTACACGGAATAGAGACAAACCCACTTAATGCCGTCTCTAATGAGTTGAGAAAAACTTCGGTGAGCACTGACAGTAGTAAAAGACCACTTTGATGGTCTCTGGACTGAACCCAGATGAAACCAATATTGATTTTCTCATCTGACTCTGAGGAGGACAAACAACAACATTTCCCAAAATGTCAGAGTTCTCCTGTAATTAGGAATTTGTACCCTATTGGCAACCAGAACCGTGCAGAAAACAGCTCTGATGTATTGATAGTGGTGATGATGTACAGTTCTATACCTGTGCCTGGACGCTGCAGCTCTGAAGGTTTGGCCTGATGTGAATTGAGGCCCTCTGGCTGCCATCTGCTGCAGAAAATACCTGATCCTCATAAACAAAGTCTGCTTCATAGTGACGTGCTGCTGCTGCTGCTGCTGCTGCTGCTGCTGCTGCTGCTGCAGGCCTGTATTCACACACCAATCAATGAGGGGATCCCACACACTGATATATAGGCTCTGAAAATTGGCTTTCTTCTCCTTCAGAAGATTCTGGTGATTACCTATATAGTGCTGTTGATTGGAGATTGATCGCAGGTTGAAATTAAACAGCGGTGGGTCCCCTTTTTTGTGATTTGTGCAAGGCTGACTGCACTGATGGGGGATGATAGGTAGAAGAGGGAGAGAAAGGGAAAAGATAGGGGAGCTGGAAGAACACTCCAAAAAAAAAAATCTCCATCTCAAGCAGGCAGTCTGTTATGAAGTCCTAAATTACTTATTTAAATACGAGAAGAAAAAGCATTCAGATTTTTCTCCTTTCATTTCGTACGTCTCAAACTTGCCGATGTAACATGTCTACTCATATTGTGAACATAAAAGTGTTTAAAATATTCATTTGCTGTGGAAACCAACAACTCGCCGAGCCCCTCTTGCACACACAGAATGAATAAAAGCAAAAATATTTTGTTAACCTCACTAAAGGAAGCCGCACAAAAACTGAGCCAATCACTGATCGCACCCACCACCTTCAGTTCACCTCGATAACCACGGAGACAAGCCACTGACATTTAATACAGTATGCTGTGGTTTGTGTGTGTGGAATGTGTGGAAAGGTCATCATTAGATTTCTCAATTCAGACCTCCACTGACCCCTGAACCTTTAAATGCAGGGGCCAGATAATCAGCTGGGGTGGAGTACTGTACCAGCGGGGCCAAAGGAATATTATGAAAGCAAATTAGTGCTTTTAGGCACAACTTCAACTACTTACAAGGTGCACGGAGAACAGGAAAACAGTGGAAGAGGTTAAAACTCTTTTGCAGCTCTTGTATTATATCCATCCATCTATCCATTTTTTTCCACTTATCTGAATTTGAGTCGCAGTGTCAGCAGGAAGATTGACTGGTAGATCAAAAAGTTTTGCCTTCCAGCTCAACTCTCTCCTACCTAAAGGGTCTGGTACAATGCCCACATTGCTCCTGATGTCACTGGGAGTGCTTCTTATGTAACAATGGTTGGTGGTACGTCTAAAAGTAACATTTACATCAATCCCAGGCCTTTTTGTTCTCCCAGCAGATTATTGAGCCCATTTTTATTCCCAGAGCTCCTCACATTTATGGACATGTTCTGTGACACTCTCAGTTATGGAAACTTGTCTCATATATGTTTGTTTCAGCCTCCACTGACATCATGACTCATGTGACCTCAAAACTCACACACTGTTAGGACTCACGTGTCAAAGAGGATATGGACCGTGTCCCCTGGCTCATAAATGTGTGATGTGAACCATCAGTATCTCTCCAACCTGCCAGTGTTGATGTAAATGGGGACCAATATCTTGGCGTCCAATAATGCCACTACCACTGGTAATGGCTCTTCTTACAGAAGAGTAGTTTAGCCTGTTTATTAAAAGCATTTATGCTAACTGTGTTTGAGTGTGTGCTCAAGGTAAACCTGGATCTATGCGCATGGTGTCTGCGACTGACATGATGATCAGCGGACCTCGTGTCATCGATTCCACTGACTTTAAATTCTACGTTCACTTTGGTCAGTCATTTGATTGCGTGGTGACACAATTCCAGTGAAAAAAGTGCACACTGCGGTACCTCATAATGAAGAATGTAACTGGCAAATCATTGAAGGCGTAATGCCAATAGCCATGAAATCAATAGAATCAGATGGCAGCCTGCAGTGGTAGGCGTTGGTGATTTCAAATTTCAGTTGTTTGCAAAATGTTGTGATGTGGACCTGATCTGGTTGGATTGTTCCAGACAAACATGAATGAAATGATCATTCTTATCATTCTGAAATACTGATAGTGAACAAAAATATTGTGGATGTGTTTGCGCATTAGAACTGGAACATTCAGAATTAACTGTGAGGCCTGCCTGTCCTCGCTCCAAGTGGAAGGGCAGCCACATTTATTACAAGAAAGCAGTCCTCTCACAGGATCAGTGTCTTGTTTTATCGAACGTAGATTTTGCAGACCAATACTAATTTCAAAAGTTCCCTTCATTTTTTTTTTTTTTTTTTTTTTTTTAAGTGTGCACTTGTCTATCTTTTAAAGTCTGAATACTGCTGCGGCAGAAGAAGTTTCTGGACTCTATCTCCCTCTCAGTGATGAGCTGTGACATTGGAACGTGAATGTGAGCCGAGCGAGGTCACCGCCGCCGGGGAAAGAACATTTTCATTGTACCCCCAGAAGCAATTGTATTCAGCGAGGAGTTAGAGAGAGCTATTTTGTAAAAAAAAAATGTTCTGAAGTGCTCTTTGAGAGACGGCCAGCTCCCCCTTTCATTATTTGCAGTATCTAAAGCGGCTAGAGATACCGCCATGTTAGCGGGAGGCTGACTGAGAGTTAAGTGCCATGACTCTGACAGCTCTGCACAAATGCATATCAGCCAGTGCCGAGATGGGAACTACAGAGAGGTTTAACTCATAAAACATTTAAGGGTCTGCCTCAGATTGCACTTAGAAAGTATTTAGAGTGGTATACACAGCAAAAGATAATGAGAACAAAAATGTGGCCCCATGTGAACCCAGAATGTAGATGAATTAAAACAGAAAACCTTAAAGACATTTGGTGCTCCATTTAAGAATTCGCATGATATCCTCCTCGCTGAGGGCACTTTAATCAGTATCTCTGAACACAAGCAAAATCTAAAGAAACTACAGAAGCTTGAGTAGAAGACAAGACCGCTTGTGGCAAAAGCTGCTCAATACACCAGCAGAAGGATGTTCTCAGGCTCATGTTTGGAGGTTTTACGCCCAAATAAACTCAATTTTACAACAGCGCTAACCTGATCTGAACCAGAAAATGGACCCATACGCCCGGAAAATCTCTCAGCAGGCTCTCACTGTCATATCCCCCAGTCAGCCTCAGTGGATTTCTACAGTATGAGGAGAACAACAGATTCCTGCACAGGGCTTGATTCAGCTACAGGCAGAGGCATAGAAACAGACCAATAATACATTTTATTCATGTACAGTTTGTTGATCTCTTTTATTCCCGAAAATACAGATTTTTCAGACGCAGCCACATTTTGCACATATTACCCTCTCAGAGCACCATTAGGCAGAACAGCTTAAACTACCGGCACTGTTAAAATGAAATGCTGACAATAAAATGGTCACATCCTACAGCGAATATATGGATCACAACCCCAATGAGCAAAGTTCAGAACATGCAGTGGAGATGAATGAGAAGCTGATGTATTGAAGTGGACCGATTACACTCAGTACTCCTTATTGTCTGTCATCTAAATACTGTTACAATGGAGGACGCTCATATAAAATATGACTGAATTTCAAATAAGGTCAGCGTATGTAAGCAAAA
>JAVDPK010001736.1:210137-221163 GCA_034780415.1 Cichlasoma orientale | reverse complement strand
CACGCCCGCGGGCGCGGGGGGGGGGCGGCGGCGCGGCAAATTAGAAATTGTGTCCAATTTGATATCATATATTTATACATGAAGAGGCAGAACATGCAACCCATATTTAACTGGACCTTTAAAAGTAAATGAACTGAGCATTACATTTAAATGTAAATAGGTTAAATACAAGAATATGGCCTGTAAAATATTAATTGCCGTATATACAAACTGGAGTGTGAGGACAAAGGAAAAGCATATCAGATGCTGAGACTCGGTTTCACTGCCTTTTAAAGCTTTTACTCAAATGCACACGAAAAGAAATTCAGCGGTGCAGTTGGAGGGAAATTCCCTGGGTGGGAGGTTAGCAGCATGTGGTTAAAAGCTGTACGTCTGCCTCGGTTTGCCCTCTTGTGAGAACAATTTCATCAACAGAAACTCAACAAGACTTCTCAGAAAATAAATTCAACTTGAGTAATGAAGGAGCGGTATGCAGCGAGCACAGGCGGAGAACATTCGACTTTAAATCTCCATTATTTACACCAGGCCCGTCTTTGATATCTCGGCCCTCTGCAGATATTCTCTCGTGTCGATCGTCCAGCCGAGCCCGTCTGAAGGTAAACCCGCCGAACCGCAGGGGACCGACACCGGCTTAATGCCGATGATGTCAAGTTACTGAAACATTTTCATCATCCGGCAACAGTGGGGAATGTTTTCAATTAATTCTTTTCATGATTTAGTAATTCTGGTTTCACTGAACTTAAATGGAGGAACAGAAGCGCGATCATGTCCTCCCTCCCCTTTTACCCTCCTCTGACTTTGTTTTTTTATTTCTCCAGCCATTATTTTGTTCACACTCCAAAGGTGTCTCACAGCTTCAGTGTCATCATCTTAAGGTCTTTTTTTTTTCCTCTTTTTTTTTCTCTGGCAGTTCCAGACCTACAATTCAGAGCACTTGTGATTCTCTGCTCCTTCTGTCTGGCAATCCTATCACCCCGACCATCTACCTCTCCAGCAGCCACTCCATTCTCTGCTTATGTTTGTTTAATACTCGGTGGAGTTGTCTGCCTGGGATTGGGTGTCTGAGGTGTGATGCTGAGAGATTTCCAATTGATAGAGAGGATGGGAAGGAGAGAGAGGAGAGCGAGTAGAGGTTATAGAATTGGAGGAGAAAAGAGAAGAGGGCGAGCAAAGTGTTTTGGTCCAGAAAGCATGGAGGTGGACTATTTACCGCAGAAAGAGATGGCCAAAGTTGAATGGAAACTGAAAAGACTTCAGTGGAGTGCTGGGAATTTATTTTTCATGAGAAATTGCACAGTTTTGCACCAGTGTATTGAACCACAGTACTTAAATCCTTTTTACAACAAAAGGCAATAGAGCTCAGCATTAAAATGATGAGCTGAACTCTGTTTGGTTTCCATTAAATCCCTGCCACCGCTCCTTTGAGCCAAATACGTTTTGATTTTTGGTATATCCACTGGGTCTACATGGATAAAGTCATAAAACTGAGTCTGTCATTGCTCACTTTCTTGGATAAGAGCATAAGGTCAGCAACCGAGACAAGTAAAAAGCAAAATCTCTTCATGTTAGATCAGTGCATCCTCACTAAAGGGATAAAGCTACCTCTAACTTCAGACAATATTCACTGGTTATAACTGGATGATAAAGACGTAAAGAGCTGCATTTAAAATCAAAACGCTAAATGGAGCTGGTCTGATCGATTAGCTGACATCGTGCATGAGGTTCAGATGCAGATTATTTTCAGACTGGCTGAAATCAAAGACCATGTGGTTATATTACGTTCTCTGTAATCATTTTAAGTCCTCACTAATAATGGCCTAGTTTTCCACGTCTCATTAAACGATTGGAAGGTGGTTGCTGTACAATCAGAGAGTTTATGTGCTTTCATTTATTCTCAGGCCTTTTATGAGCCTTTTCTCTGTTGCGTGATGTGTTGTCGAGTATCAATAATCTCAAACCATATTTGATTTGTAGGAGAAATGATGCAACTTTTAATATTATCTTCATGTCATGGTCACAAAATGACTATTTTACTGTTTTACATTCAGAACCCATTTAATAAAAGAAGCAAGTGTTTTGTTAAATGTCGCTAAGGCCAAAATGGTGGCGGAGTCCCACTGATGGAGGCACAGAAAAGGTCAGAGAGTCAAAAAAATCTCCAGGAAATCATCCTCTGGGGACCACAAATGCCTATACTGTACTTCATAACAATGTTGCCAGTGGTTGTGTAGGTTATCTTGCTCTGGATGGACCCAGTGACATTGCTATCCTTGGGCTTCACTCTGAGCAGTTCAGCAATTGAGTCACATGACTGTGCACAGCTGTCACCCCTGAAGGAAAATCACTCAACTTGACAACATCTGTCATGTCCAAACAGATCGTTCCCGATGTGATTGTACAACATCTCTGAGGTGCAGTCTAACTTTCACATCAGCGGCCGCAGAGGGGAAACCCAAGGGGAGGAGTGCTACAGGAATGCCGCTTCTCCCTCACCATCCATCACCATCAGGAGGGAGGTGCCATCTGATTGCTCTGCTCTCACTACCGTCCGCCTCGTCTTCTTTTCATTTAACGTTGGCACGCGTCCAGACGCTAATGAGGACAAGCTCTTGTCATTTTTTTGCAGATGTGGCGTCTTTTTTCCTCCACCCGTCATAAAGAGGAGGCCAGTTAATGGCGGTGGCACAAGTCTTCAAAATGTCAATGAGAGGAAAAATGGTGAGGGAGCCTACGGTCAGCAATTTGGAGAGGGAAGGAGACAAAAAGGAAGAGGGATGCACTGTAGTAATTTAAGGTCCCAGTGTGGAAATGCAGGTCCTTCCCAAGCATGTTGGATGTGCCTCTGTTAATGAGCACTTTAAGCACTGCCAGCCCTCTTTAAACATCCCCATCGTGATACAAAGTGGAGAAAAGAGGCATCTTTTAAAAAGCAGCATATGGCTGCAGAGGATCTTCCACTGATGTATTGTCACGAGAGATTTCCCCTCCCCAGCTCTGCTGTCGAGGACGGGCTCTGAAACTCAGCCAGATGTCCGTGTCTTCACAGATACGGGCCCCCCCTTCCTGATGTCTCGCTGCTTTATTGGCAGCAGCGGTGGCAGCATCCAGTTGGTCGTGAATGTTAAGGATGCTCTGACATAGTGCCTGTAATGATAATGACCCTGACTTTTATGGTTATACTATTAATACCAGATGATGATGGTGATTAAAAAAGTTGCAGGTACATGAATTATATAGTTGGGAGAGACTGGAAACCAGCTTTGATCCGTTTCTCTTTTCACTGGTTGGGTTTATGTTTGTGTGAAAACCCAGAGAAGTTAATTTTTTAAAAGTAAAGTGATGAAATAGCTTTGAACATGGCCACCTACAAGAACATGAGCTATGGGTCTGCCCAGGTGTGTGCCTGTACATGTGAGTGGTTTAGAGTAAGCTGCAACATTCAGAGCTGATAAAGGAAGCCAAAAACTCTACTTGCTCTAATGTCCACTTGAGGCTGTCCCCAGCAGTGTGTCAGTTCCCATATACTCCCATTTTAAAATGTCCAACTTTACAGCAGGGCTACTCCTAGTGCCTTTCCCAAGCCTAAATAAGTGACGAGGGTTGCCTCGGGAAGGACATCCAGCGTAAAATCTTGGCCAAATCAAACATGCGGATCATAAAGAGTGAGATTTCCACAGTGGATCCATTGGGGCCCTGGTTAACAATGGCAACAGTGCTTTTGGCCACTGTGCTGCTGTTGGCCAACAATAAAGGTAGAGGAAAGGGGGAAGGTGCATAAGGAGGCAGTAGGAGAGAAGGAAAGCAGGAGTGTATCCTTTGGACAGGGGAAACAAGGAAAGTTGGTGGTGGAATGAGGAAGTAAAGGAAAGTATTCAAAGGAAGAAGTTAGCAAAGAAAAAGTGGGATGCTCAGGGAGATGAAGAAATTAGACAAGAGAAGTGGAAGGCTAGGCATGAGGAAAAGAGAGGAGGCAAAGGAAAAGACTTACAGTGAGTTGTGTGAGAGGTTGGACACTAAGGAAGAAGAGAAGGGATAGTGGATATCCTGGACAATGTATTTTGAATATGGAACTGCCAGGCAGGAGGAAAAGAGGAAGAGCTCAGAGGAAGGCATGCAGAGTGTCGGTGTAATGCTTGGATAGGGTGAGATGGAGGCAGGAGATCTACTGTGGCGCCCCCTAAAGGGAGCAGCCTAAAGAAAAGAAAGAAGAATATTAAGCTGCTAGCTGTGTGTTAGGTTTCACCTCAGCTAACTGGAGTCACTGAAGTGTTCTTCTGACAGTATTTGTGCTGTTGGTGCCTTTTGGATCATTTTAATGCAATTTTCAATCAAATGATAGAGCTCACATTGTGCCAATCAAACTGTGGGGCATTGTTATACACTCTGCTCCAAAAGTATTGGAACAATGAGGCCAATCGCTTTATTTTTGCTGTAGACTGAAAACATTTGGGTTTGACATAGCAAAAAAAAATATATATATATGTGTGTGTGTGTGTGTGTGTGTGTGTGTGTGTGTGTGTGTGTGTGTGTGTGTGTGTTTGTGTGTGCTGGTCAGAATTAACCTGTACCAGAATGATGTCAAAAAGAAAATAAGTTTAGCTCATCTGTCACACTTGGTGGAGGGGCACACGATGTTCCTGGAAGAATGGCATTTGGTGATGCTCAAGGGTTCTGGACTTCAAACATGTCCTGGGTCACTGGTGTTTATTGATGATGTGACTGTTGATTGAATCAGCAGGATGAATTGTGAAGAATACAGGGCTATACTCTCTGCTCTGATTCAGACAAATGCTGCAAAACTGATCAGACAACACTCCACAGCACAAATGGATAATGGCCCAAAGCACACTTGCAAAGCAAATAAATGAGATATTCTTCAATGGTCAAGTAAGTCACCAGAGCAGCTTTTCAGTTATTAAATACAAAACTGAAGGCAGAGAGACCCACAAACAAGCAGCAACTGAACATGGCTGCACAAAAGGGCTGGGAGAGCATCTCTAGTGAGGAAAAACAGCATCTGGTGATGCTCATGGGTTCTACACTTCAAGGATTTTCATCCAAGTACTAAAAACAATCCTCTATTAATTCTTTTTATGGTTTATTTTAAAAGACTCTAGTTTGTCTAAATACTTTTGAACCTCTGAAAATAGGGGACTGTGTATAAAAATGGCTGCAATTCCTAAAATGTTACACACCTGAATGAATTCAATGCAATTTCAATTCAACTTTATTTGTATAGTGCCAATTCACAACAAACAGTCGCCTCAAGGCGCTTTGTATTGTAAGGTAAAGACCCTACAATACTGCAGAGAAAACCCAACAGTCAAAACGAGCCCCTATGAAGCAGCACTTGGCGACGGTGGGAAGGAAAAACTCCCTTTTAAACCTCCGGCAGAACCAGGCTCGGGGAGGGGCAGTCATCTGCTGCGACCGGTTGGGGCTGAGGGGAGAGAGAGGAATTAAAGCTGAAAGTCTGCACTTCAATCACATCTTGATAGTGTGATTTAAAATCCACTGTGGTGGTGTGCAGAGGCAAAACTGCAGCAATCTGTCCTTTTCAAAACCGATGGTCCGATATTTAAGAAGGTTATTTAAGATCTTATGTATCTTTTCCTCATTGTGAGTGTGTGTGTGAATTTGTACACACATGTGGACATATGAAAAGATAAAGTAATTAATTGTTTTTTTTGTTTGTTTTTCATATGTCACAAAAAAATACATTACTTCTTTTGAGTAGTGATTCCAATTGTGCTTAAGACAATGTCAGAGTGTGTGCAAAAGCATCCGGACTCAGCTGATGTAAATCATTTGTAAATCATCTGCAAGACAAACCCAAGACAGCCAGAATCAGTTCAGAGCAAGAGCAGTTCAATTTGTCAGGGCCACATTTAGATAATGGCATAAAACTAATGGCACAGATTTCAGATTTGATAGCAGAACCTTTTCTTAGGACGGGGATGAGTTATGTTGCATACTCACAATATGAGAAAAACAAGCAAAGGATATAAAGCCTCAATGACAAAAAGAAAAAAAATCCCACGGGGACCCTTTACTACTGAAAAAAATCTGCTTGGCTCAATATAACACATCACATTTTACCTCCAACATGACAAAGATGATCAGGATCAGCTCACTTGCCCCATCAAACAACCAATATCACACAGCCTGAAGGTAAGATGGCATATCAGTGGTAGTGCACATCAAGGGAGATGGCTGCCTGTTAATTGGCTCTAGCAGGTCATCTCCACTTGGCTCTCATGTGTCTGGGATAATATGCTAGACACATTTGGATTTAATCTTACACACTTTTTGCTCATTTGATTTTGTGCCAAAGCCGAGAGAAGAAGAAGAAGAAGAAAAAGAAGAAGAGGAAGAAGAAGAAGAAGAAGAGAAGAAGAAGAAGAAGAAGAGAAGAAGAGGGGGGTGTTAATTGGAAGGGAGTGTTCGTTGAAAAAAGCCAGAGAATGACTGGAGGTGGCACATGGAGAACAAGAGTGTGGATTTAAAACATGAAAGGCAGGAGGGAGTGGGGGTTGGGAGTTAGGATGACTTGGGCCGACCCGTTGGATTGAAACACCCAGAGATGGAGAGTGACTCATCTGAGATAAAAGAGGGAAGAGGAGGCTGCTGCTGCGACAGCTAATGAAGAGAGCTCCTCCAGCCGCTCTTCACATCCAGCTCTCATTGTTTATTGATGCCTTGCTCCAAGCTTCAGACCAGAGCAGACGATCACTGCTTGCCCATCACACCATTTAGGGGCCTTTAGCATAAAGCAATGATTTTTAAAGGCTTTTCCTCTGCTGCACTTCAAAAGGCTCCTCGTTGGCCCTGGTGTTGGAGGAAACAAGACCTTCCATGTGTCCAGAGCTTAGGGGTAATATGACTCACTGCCACTGTCACCAGATGTTGAGATGCACAAGACTTTGATGCAGCAAAGAGCAATGAAGAGCCTCTTTCTGCAAAGACTAAACAAATACTCCCTCAATTGCCTGTGAAAGGGAGAAAATTAGGCCTGTCTGCTGAAGTGAGAGCAGTACATAATCAACTGGAAGAAGTGGGAAAGGAGGTAAATGAGTTCTTGGC
Organism: Cichlasoma orientale; assembly: GCA_034780415.1. Lineage (NCBI taxonomy): Eukaryota > Metazoa > Chordata > Actinopteri > Cichliformes > Cichlidae > Cichlasoma > Cichlasoma orientale. The sequence goes on along the minus strand of JAVDPK010001736.1, from coordinate 214,080 downwards.
TGAATTGATATGCAAATGTGGGACATTTACATGACCTGCTCATACCAACCGAGAAGAAGACTTACACCACAAACAGACACTTTGTCCATGATTTTTTTCTGGGTCATTGCAGTGATTAAACACAGACAAGCTGCTCGGCTGCAGGAGGAATCACTTTTATGTCTCCGTGCTTGTCACATCTATGAGCATGCATCCATTCATGTACAGTACGAAGGCCCTAATCTGAAGGCTTTGTAAAGGTTACAGTTAGTGTGACCCAGCTCATGTGGAACTGCACAGCATTTTTAGTGTGTCATGGCACATATCGAAATAGTCATTACCTCGAATCTCCTGATTCGTTTCTGGTAACATATTCCACACCGTTATTTTCATGTCCCTGCACACAATTTTTCATTTTTACTAATTCGTGTCCATATGCACAAAAGTAACTTTTTTCTCACAGTTTAAAGGACAAAAAAGTCCATATTTGGAAGTTGGAGCAGTTGGTGAATTGTTTTGTCACTCACACCAGAGAAATCATGGACAGACTCACAGTGGTGGCTCTGGTTCAGGAGGTAGAGCAGGTCATCTACTAACTGGAAGGTTTGCGGTTAGATTTCTTGGCTTTTCCAGTCTGCATGCCAAAGTATCCTTGGGCAAGATACTGAACCCCAAGAAGCTCTGTGATGCAACCATCACAGTATGAATGTGAATGTTAGATAGAAAGCACTTTGAAATAGATCTTGTATGAATATGTGTGCGAATGGGTAAATGCAAATGTGTTGTATAAAGCGTTTTGAGTACTCAGCTAGAATAGGAACGTGCTATATAAGAACTAGTGCATTTACTTTTGGAGACAGCTCCAAGTGGACATTTGAGGAACTGCAGTTTTAGACAAACTGTGAAGCCCAGCATGAGTAGAAGATAGACCAGGAGCAGAAACGCTGAAATTATTGTTATTAGGACAGACAAGAATATGGTACGTAAGTGCAACCACACAAACCCAAAAGAATAAATCTCAGTTTACGTTTTTGATTGATTCATTTTTATATAGTTCAACATGAATGGCATCCACCACTGATAATGTTAAACATAGAAAGAATCATCACTACTTGATGAGATCTCAGACTCAAATTGGAGATTTTTTATAGCAAAATATAAAATATTTCTGTTGTTATTACAAGTTAAATGTAGGTGCTTTTGTTTGAATACTATAGATGTAATATGATTCCTTAATAGGAAACCAGGTCCATTGCTGAAAGAGTGGCTGTAGCTGTTCAACATCCCAAGATAAAGACTCCACTTTGTGTTTGTGACATCAAGATTTTCACTTTGCACTAATGGCGCTGCTAATCAGAGCCCACATTGTTGTCCCAAGGCCCCCCTTCTGGGTTAATCAACTCTTGCAGCTAATATTTTCATAAACTCTGACTGGGACGAGCATATTTGAGAAATTACTAAATGAAACAGTGCAAACATATACAAGAAAGATCTTGTGTTTCTCATTGAAAGCTTTTTTGAAAATGAAATCTAGAGGAGATCTTAACTGTTTATTTAAACAGTTAATATTATTGGTACATTACTTTACAGTGCTTATGATACAGCGATTATGTGATTTAAAGGGGTTTATGGGAAGAAACTTGAAGTGAAACCACTATAACAGTTCAGACAACTCACTTTTGAAACAACTGATTGTGACAGCAGCAGAATATAGTCAGTAAATATGTCCATCCATCCATCGATCCATCATCCATCTATCTGTTTTCTTCCACTTATCCCTTCTCCCGTCACTCATGAACAAGTTGACAGCTCAGCTCCTCTCTTAACCCACGTGTCCAGAACATACGGCCGCAGATCTGATGATATAGATTACAAAATCGATCATCGACCTGCGACCCAGGGTGTCCTGGTGCCACGTGCACTTATGGACATCCTTATGTTCAAACATGGTGTTCGTTAAGGATCAACTGTGATTTGCACAGAAGTCCAATAACAAAACACCATTCGGGTTCAGAGCAGGCAGGCCGTTCCTCCCAATCATGCCCCTCCAGGTCTCACTGTCATTGCCCATGTGAGCGCTGAGGTCTCCCAGTAAGACAATGGAGTCACCGGATGGAGCACCCTCAAGCACCCTGGTCAACGACTCCAAGAAGGGTGGGTACTCTGAACTGTCATTTGGTGCATGAGTGCAAACAACAGTTCCAAGACCCATTCCCCGGCCCGAAGGCGCAGGGAAGCAACCCTCTTGTCTGCCGGTGAAAATGGCAACGTACAGGCAGCAAGACGAGGGGATACAAGAATACCCACCCCAGCTTGCCACCTCTCACCGAGGGCACCTTCCAACTGGAACATAGTCCAGCCCCTCTACAGGAGACCAGGCCATGCATTGAGGTGAACCAGACTATGTCTAGTCAGTATCTCTCAACCTCACGCACTAGCCCAGGCTCCTTCCCCACCAGAGAGGTGACATTCCATGTCCCAAAAGCCACTCTCAATAGCCAGGGATCGGTCTGCCAGGGCCTCCGCCCTTGGCCACCGCCCAACACACATTGCACCCAACCCCTATGACGCCTCCTGCGGATGGTGGGCCTAGAGGAGGGCAAGCCCATGTCTTTTCTTTGGGCTATGCCCAGCCGGACACTACAGGCTAATTTCCAGCCACCAGACACTCTCCCTCAAGCTCCCTCCCCAGACCTGGCTCCAGGTTGGAGCCCCAGTAACCCTATGCTGGGCAGGCTAAACAGTTCCCTTGGTGACTCTTCTATAGGGGTCTTTGGAATTGCTCTTTGTCTGGCCCCTCACCCAGCACCAATTCGCCACGGGAGACCCTACCAGGGGACAAGCCCCCTGGACAACATAGCTCTTGGGATCACTGGGAAACAGAAACCCCTCCACCACGATAAGGTGGTGAGTGACAGAGGAGCAGTATGTTAGATTTAAAATTAGGAAGGGATGCCTAACTATTTCCCTGGGCTCTACAAAAGATGCTGAGGTGACAGAATAATTGAAACATCAGTAAGTGATCAGGCAGCAGCGAGCATTGACATGCCATTAGATTAGATTAGAGATTAGATAAAACTTTTTTAATTTAAATTAAAGTTCCAGTAGCATTTTTACATAGGCACACAGAGAGAGATACAAAAGTCAGGAATATTATCATATATACAAAAGATATACAAGAAATATACAAGAAATATACAAGATGTGGATCTGGACGTGAAGATGTGGAAAGTCTGACAGATGAAGTAATAGTGCACCTTGATATTGTCCAGTACTACTACTACTTTATATTGCACTGTGTTTATGGTGTTTATGGTCAGGCGCAGGCTACTGGGGCACCACAGGGGACAGTTCGATCTCCATTCCTGTTTACCTTGTACACCTCAGATTTCCAGTACAACAGTGAAACATGCCATCTGCAGAAGTTCTCTGATGATACTGCAGTGGTTGGGTGTATTATGCAGTGGTTGGGTGTATTATGCAGTGGTTGGGTGTATTATGCAGTGGTTTGGTGTATTATGCAGTGGTTGGGTGTATTATGCAGTGGTTGGGTGTATTATGCAGTGGTTGGGTGTATTATGTGTGGACAGGAGTACGGGGAGCTGGTGAGGAGCTTTGTGGAGTGGTCCAGCAGAGATCACCTCCTTCTCAATGTCAGGAAGACAAAAGAGATGGTGGTCGGCTTCCGGTGGAATAAAACTGCGACTAAGCCGATTAACATCTTGGGAGAGGACATGAAAACGGTGGACAGCTACAGGTACCTGGGCGTTCACCTGAATGACAGACTGGACTGGAGGACCAACAGCGATGCTGCGTATAGGAAGGGGATGAGCAGACTCTACTTTCTAAGGAAGCTCAGATCCTTTAACGTGTGCAGCAAGATGTTGGAGATCTTCTACCAGTCGGTGGTAGCAAGCCCCATCTACTGCTGTTGTCTGCTGGGGGGGGGGGGGGGGGGGCACCA
>JAVDPK010001736.1:193018-206443 GCA_034780415.1 Cichlasoma orientale | reverse complement strand
CACAAACACACACACACACACACACACACACACACACACACACACACACACACACACACACACACACACACACACTTTGAGTCAGTCTCGGGGGGGCTTTCCTTAGCAACCTCCGACTCTAAAGCTCTTTTCATGGTGGTGAAGTTGAGAGCGGCAGGGTGGAGGTTTGGTTCATCCTCCCGTAGAATTGGATTATTTCTGGATGAGGAGAAAATTCCCTTTCCTCCCTCCTCCACCCACCTTCCCCTCCTCCCTGCAGAGACGGACGCATGCAGTTCATCATACAGATGCACCCCCACTCTGCTGGTGTCTGCGGGCAGGAGGGGAAATTCAGCTGGTGCTCTGGCCTCTTTGCGATACCTGTAGGTTTGAAAAGTCTGAGACGGTAAAAAAAAAATAAAAAGAGACCTGGTATTTGGGTTTTATACACACTCAGAAGCCTGTCCCTCGTCAGGATTACATATGAATACAGAATTGGATTCATATTGTAAGCCAGAGGTCTAAAATTTTCTGCTTGTTGCCATAATATGACACACTGTTTTCTTGTATCTCTTGTATCTTGTTCAGCTGCGATGATGGCGTTGAGATGGAATTCTGCAGCTCATGAAGACACCACGTTTGACCTCATCCTGTGGTGAAAGAAGTGTAGCGTGATAGAGTTTACTTAAAGAGAGGCTCTGATGGAGGAAAGTTTGTTTTTTAAGGTTCAGCACAAAAACTGCTTGGATATGTTTAGGAATTTTTTTTTTCCTTTAAAATCGGTCAACTCTTTCATGTTTGTTCATTTTTAATGTTATACCTGTGAGCAACATTGGTTACAAAATTATAGAAACAACTCCAGCCACGGAAAATTCATTATACTTTTGTTGGTTTTTACCAAGTTGCATCTCATTTGCAAAATTAATATATAGTTGTCAGTAAGAAGATACATGAAATTACTTGCATTAAATGTGACAGTTTTTCTGTTCCAAACTGCTGAAAAATCAATAAGAAGGAGTTGGACATTAACTGAAATGAAAGCCTAGACTGGTCCACAGTACCTGATGTATGCTAATGAGCAATATGAGCCTGGCCAAAGTGGTTGAACAGTCAGCAGTGTCACTCCACTTTGCTCATTTGTGAATAGTACACTTTTTTTGTTTTTGTTTTTTTAACAACACTTCACTTTAAGAGTATGCAGTAAATAGTTACTTCACAGTTCAAGAAAAAACATGCTACAGTTGGGATGTTGAGTAAAACGTAAATAAAAACTGAATGCAATGATTTCTAAATCTCATAAACCCATATGTTATTCACAGTGGAACACAGAAAACAAAATACATTTTAAACTAAGACATTTTTATGTTTCATGAAAAGTATTGGCTCTCATTTTTAATTTGATGGCAGCAAGATGTCTCCAAAAAGTTGGAATGCGGGCAAAAAAAAAAAAAAAAAAGGCTGGAAATGTAAGCGATACTAAGAAGAACCAGCTGGAGGAACATTTTGCAGCTAATCAGGTTCATTGGCAACAGGTCAGTAACATGATTGGCTAAAAAAAGAAAATCTTAGAGAGGCAGATTTTCTCTGAAGTAAAGATGGGCAGACGTTCACCAATCTGTAAAAAAATGCATCCGGACAATTTGAAGATTTTGAATATCTCATCATCTACAGTACACAAGATTCAGAGAACCTGGAGAAATCTCTGTGCGCAGGGACATGGAACTGGCAGCTTGCACATCTGGAAAGGCACCATCAGTGCAGAAAGGTATATACAGGTTTAAGAGAAACATGTGCCCCCATCCAGACGTCTTTTTCAGGGAAGCCCTTCATTAAATTATTGCATCATGTTTATATTCTGATTTTACACACTGTGCCAACTTTTCTGGAATTAAGGTTGTACAGTGTGTCAGTGGAAATGCAACCAGCTGTTATGTGCAGTCTTTGCTGCATCCTGTGACACTTGCATAATATGAAGTATAAAAAATGAGCACCTCTGCACTTCTAAGTAGGCTTTAGCCTCTTTCTCATCATTGTTTTGACTTTCAGGACAGGCTTCATTCAGGGTGCTATAGCGATCAGCTCTTCAGGATCTGAACAGCCTGTCACATCAAGCAAAAATACATTTCTAGAATTCTCTTTCACAACAGGCTGAGACTAGCTGGCAAACAAAATGCAATATTTTCAGTGAAACACATATTAGCTCTGGTTTGGCCATATTATCCTTAAAAGCTTCGCAACGTGATGGCTCAGGCTTTCAAATCAATTATCCTTAGAATTTCAAATATTATTCATACTAGAATTATAATTTATAGTTTTATGATCTAACACATATCACCATATTTGATATTTGAAATATCGTTGTGCAAATGGCAGGTAAAGCCTTCCTCTCAACAGAGTAATGAGTCAGGAAAAGAAAAAAAAAAGAAAAACACTCCTGAAACCTTCCTTCTGTTGTGTATTCAGAGCATGTTGGAGTAAAATAAGTCAGACAAGTGTAAAATGTCACTGTACAGCTTTAATCTGGGGCTGAAAATGATCCTAACAAATGTCAGCATCAGCTAACCTTCATGCTGAGTGGAAACTGCCATCTGATCAATCCTCAGGCCTGCTGACCTTTCCCATCATTTGTTTAAAGGAGAATACCATTTGATTAGCCCTAATTGGTCTGTTTTAGCCAGCTGTCTTTATGTTGCTGCCGTTAACAAGAACGTCCTTCACTTTCTTTGTGCTGTGACTTGAAGCAACAGGTGTTGCTGACCTTGAATGACTCCATCTGATTGGTCAACTTGGAGTTTAATTAGTCAGAGATGCTTCAGCAGAGGAAACAGCTGAGCGTCAGCTGAGCTGAATGCCGTTTGTATATGCAGGCCACCACAAACAAAAAATAATAACAATTTCCTTTCATTATATCAAACCAAATTCAGGAACGAGCAGCACAGTACGCACATACGCATACATAAATGTTTTGTTATTCAGTTTCAGTTTCTGCTGTTTACAAATGTTTGTTTTCAATTGAGTTTTTATTCATATCTGTGTTAAAGTTTTGTTTTTATTACTAATATTATAATGTGGTTGTTATCGTTCGGGAGTGATTTTAAGATGTTCATAATAAATATAACAGCACCAACAGCAGACTCACAGCCACACTTTGCACTCTCAATAAAGACATGCACCAAAGCCCCCTCCAAAGCCCCCTCTGTCTGCTGTGGTTCAAAAACAACCACAAAGATGAAGATATGTTGTGGCAGCATTTTATACTATGTAACCAGCTACAATGAACCAAATAGGATTTTATTTGAATTTTATTATTACCTCTGCCAAAGAGCTGGTGTTTTTGGTCTCGTTTGCATGCGCACGCGTCATTCTGACTTTAAACTTGATGGAGCAAAATGCTTTGAATGAATTGTGATAAAACCTTGCAGGGGTGCAGAGTGGGGTCATGTTAACGACCCCTCATAACTTAGAAACTATGATTCTTACAGTGTGGTCTGTATTTCAACGCACAAAAAGTGCTGTATAAAGATTTCAAATATCATGACCTCTGACCTCTCCTTCAAGGTCAATAGATTGATCTGAGTGATATTAATGCTATATAGCGCTAATGAAAACTACCGTGTCTATAAAGTCTCTCCTTTAACAAATACAATGTTACTGACTCTGAACATGTTGGTCCACAATGCCCCCCTCCTCCCCTCATTTGGTGTCACCTTTCTATTGTCTACAGTAAAAGCAAAAAAAAATGCTCCCCCAAAAGCTCCAAAACTTCACGTCTTTCTCGTTTGTCCTCTGCAATGAATAAATCTAGCAGCGAGAACCTCTGTGGGTTTGCAGTGTCATGATGAAATTGGTTGAAAGACAACAAATTTACCCTTGTTTGTCCAACTGCCACGCACGATATCTAAAACACTGATTGGATTAAGACTTTCATTTTTCTTCATTGTAGCACAGTAATGCTATTCTGCCTTGTCTCCTGATGCTTCTCTTCAGAAATGTCCTGAAACGCACCGACTTGATTTGGAAACAGGTTCAAATACTTGAGTGGAGAATAAATGAATGAGCCCGAACGTTTGCTTGTTTCATTAAACAAGAATTTTACGGTTTACAGCGGACAAATTGACATGTTGAGATAAAGGAATGTGATTTGGTAAGATGCACATTTTCTTGCAGTGTCTCGGAGATCTGTGTTTGACAAATTTAGGGAGTTGATGCATGTCATTTCAGCTGCATTCCAAGATCTAAAATGACTCTGATTGGCCCAGTGGGGAACACCAGATACAAGCTCAGAACAAGCATCATATTTGTCAGTGATTGGCCCTGGTGGTGCCGGTGTGGTGTGGGGCTGTATTCACTGCTGCTTGGTTTTTACTCCAGCTTTTTTTTTTTTTTTTCATTTTAAGCTTCCCTGCTGCAGTTTATCCAGATATCACCAAAACAGAAATCATTCATGTCTTGTGACATGAAATGTTCGTGTATTCCCACAAAAGGTTCTGCATGTGATAGCGCAGTTGGCAAAAGCAAGAGAGGGAAGGCTCTTTACTTTGTACATAAAAGCTAAACTGTACCAGGGCCATTTCACTCTGAAAAAGGCACGGGAATGTCACTTTGTGGAGGGAAATATGTGACTGCCAAAAGTAGAAAACACACATTTCATTTCTTAAGATGGAAAAAAAAATATGTGTGAACTGACGGACGAGCAGGCTGACATCCGCAAGTATTTATTATTATTTAGAAATAGATCACAGGGCAATAGTAAAGAAGAAGGAATAGAAGCCTAAAACAAACAAAGGTAGTAAAGTGGGGGGGAAGAAAATAAAAGACTAAAAATAGGACACAGGCTCTTGAGGCCCAGCACTTTTAAGCCTGACAACTCCTGAACTATTTAAGATATCATCATCAAATTTTCAGGGAACAGTGTATACACAATAATAAATCACTGTGATGACTCTGTGTTGTTATAATGAAATATGACATCATTAATTTGGTTTTATTAATTGAAACTGCCATAATGACATATTCCTTTAACAATCAGAGGGATACATGATAATGTGAATAGAATGAATGCCTGATAAAGTGTTAGTATCTTTTGTATGCACTTAATAATATTTTTAGCATATATATATATATATATATATAGATATATAGATATATAGATATTTTTTAAAGCTCAATTGCAAACAAAATAGATTTTCTAAAGCATGCCTGTCAAAAAGCTGTTGCCATGGAAACATCTAAAGTGGTGAACTTGACTCATTATGATAGAATTATTGCAAGGCAAATTTTAGGAAAAGCAAGTTTGTTGGTTCTAGCTCAAGGAGCGAAATTTAACACGGGCCTCAAAAGCCCCCTCCTCACCCCGTCTGGATAGGGTTAAGAATTCCTGGCAACAAAACAGCCATTTTATTGTAGTTCAAAAGGCCAAACAGTTAAATGCAGTCTACTTCAGGCAGGCAACTCTGTGTCATACACACTAACATGCCTCACTATGCTTCTGTCAGAGACCAAATACAACTTCCCCAAACTTCCAGTGCTAACTTTCCTCCCATCGGTCCTTTTGACATGTCAGTGCTGCTGCTACGACGCATTGCTGCCTACTGTTTAAACCCCTCCACCACCTCAGGATCAGGCTGTAGGCTTCAGGAGGACCACAGGCAGTATAATTAGTGCCATGACGTCATCCACTGCTTTCTGAAGTCTTGTTTTGAAGTCTCAATATTAGTGTTTTCAGTATGGCTATCTTGGTTTTAAACATCTGATGTGACAAGAAGCAGCAGGTCTGACTGTGAAACCTCTCGCTCACTGGCTTATGACTTGTCAGTCACACGTTGCTAGCCAATGAACAGACCACAGATAATCCTACTTTTTGAAAAATAGTTTGACCAAGATAAAAAAAAACTGACTAAATTTTTTATTCAATATGACAAAATGAATGACCGAGTCGAAAGCTCAGCAGTGTTTAAAGACATCAAGACAGAAAGCAGTTTCACTTGCACTTCTAAGGGACCACAGCTGTCTCTAACTCATGGCCTTCAAAAGGAATGCAGCTATAAGGCACTTCTGAATTGGCTGCATTCTTTTTGAAGGACACTGAATTTCTCTGACCTGGACACAGTCTATTTTTTATCCTGTCTATGGGGAAGATGGTACTCATCATTCCCCAATTTCAATGTGGATCATATTTGCAGGGAGCGAGAGCCTAGACTCCAAACTCTGTGTTCTGACTGAAATGTGTTTATTATGCCTTTCTACTTCTTGTTCATACACATATGTAAAGTGACCTTGCACCCCTGATAGACTGAATTTGTGAAGGAGAGTTCAGGCGTCCATACTCTGAGCTGACAAAACCTGCCACTGGCAAACTACCACTGGACAAAAAGGGCCGGTATCCGGAAGGATCCCGAACGCTCCGGAATGATCCGTGGGCAGATCCAACTTTATGGATCTGCCACGGATCCATAATGTTTCCGGAGAGAGAATACGGGAAGATCTGCTCTGTCACAGATGTTTAAATGGATATTATCTGGATATGTAGCAGATGCTCATTCAGAGATTGGATTTTTCAGGGTCCAATCTTGTCCGTTTACGCAGAAATCTCCAATACCTATCCGTCAAAGATCCGGTGTGCATTCTTCAGGATATTGTCCGGTATTTTAGGGCTTTTATTCCAGTGTACAGGAACCATACAAAGACACAATGAACTTTGGCAACAACAGCGATTTAACACTGACCTGCAGCCAGCCTGCATCTGTCTCATAAGTCTTCAACTATTTGGGCTATCAACTCATTTCTATTGCTCCTGGAAGGAGACACAATGCTTTGTTTATGATTGTAATTACATGAGGGTAGCCCATCATAGCAGCTTGACTTTCTTGAGAAAGCTAAGTGAGGAAAACGCATTGAAATGTGCCCTTACTTGAAATTGTAAAACCCAGGGTAAGTATTACACTTCAGTTTTTTGAGCATGTTAGATTGTTTGGTGCATATGTTAGACATATTTTTTTGTAAGTTAAAAAAAAATCTGCTTCACTTTTTTACTGTTTCTATCTATTTAAATTTGAATTAATAACTCATCACACACTGTGATTTTTCAATAACTGAAAGATAATGAAAGCTTTCTTTGTTTTGTTTTGGCTTGTTTGGTGTTTTTTTTGTGTGTGTTTGTTTGCTTGTGTTCTAAACTTGATGACAGTACACTGTAGAATGTTCAAAAGAACAAAGGATGTTAAAATTCTATGGAAACATCAGCACGACCATTAAAAAAAAGGGTGATCCCTGTACGTAATGGCATCTCCGTAAACGTTTGATTTGATATATTTTTTTGAAATATCTCAGGTGGAGGTGACAGGTGGAGTAAGACCATTTTAAGGAACTAAGGAACTGTATTTGTGGATGTGGATTTCAAACTGGAACACCACTTTGGGAATTGGCTGGTGACATTTCACGGCAACACATGAACAGATGAGACTGCAGAGTGAAAAAGGCCTTAAGAGACCGAATGAAATAATGCATAAAAGAAAGGCTAGAGAAAAGAAGGCAAAAGAAAGAAGAAAATATAGGAGTAAATGAGGAGAAAATGTGAAGGAAGGATAATGAAACAAAAATAAAGAAACAACGGAACGAGAGAGGGGAAATAACATAAAAAAGAAGTAAACATGCATGCAAACTGAGATGTATGGAATACATGCAGGGCTTGAACTCTCTGGCTCAACATAATAAATCACCCAGGATTCAATGGGACATCAACAACGCATCCCAGAGCCTCAGTGCTGCGGCTGAAGCATTAACAGGAGATTGATGGAGATGTACAGAGTCCTGGTGTACACAGTCTCATGGTCTTTGCTTTCCACTCCACCATCCATCATGATTCAAAACCTATAGGCTGCTGCATGCATGTACACACATCCATCAGGGATGCACTCAGGAAGACTAAAAGCAGGAAATTGGTTATTTTTCATATGACACAACCTAAAGTTGTCTCAAAAAAAGAAAAATAAATCAAGAAATGAATATTTTAGGTCCTCACTAGCTTTCATCTGCTGATGAAAATCATTACTAAAGGATGGATTGGAAGTCCTCTATAAAGGGCTGTATTCCAGGTAATCAAAAAGAAAAGAAAATAGGATCTACAGCAGTAACACTGGAACGTCATTTGGACTGGAGAAGTGTAGTCAGCTGGTAGAAGGAGGGTAGTCAGAACTGAGGGGGCTGCACCACCAGAAGGCAACATTGCAGACATTGAGGATAGCTACAAGTACCTTGGAATCCCACAGGCAAAGGAGAACCATGTAGAGGAAAGCTGCAACCACCAGGTACCTGAAGAGAGTAAGGCAAGTCCTGAGGACTCAGCTGAATGGGAAGAGCAAGATCCGGACAGTACACACCCACACCCTGACGTCATCAGATACCCTGCTGGGATAAAAAGCTGTCCAAAGGAGGAGATAAAAGCCACTGACATCAAGACATGCTCATGGATTGAGGCTGGTGCTGTCCTGGATGTCTGCCACTGTGATGGTTACTGGGGCCTGTTCAGGGAGGTTTCTATGGTCTACCCTTAAATCCACCCTTAAATCCACATTATGTGTTGCATTGTTCTCCCATATGCTCTTCCAATATTGCTACATCCCCAGCCTTGGTGTGGGGCTGTTCTCATATTATTCCCCTGCCACTGAGAGTACACCTTGGATGGTTCAGTGAAGAACTTCTGGTTTATTCTCCTGGCTTCTATCTCTCTGGTATACCTCTATACGGAGGGTCCAGGATTCTAGTTTGGCCATGATCTTCTCTTTCAGGCCAGCTGCCCTGGCATTCAAAATACCAATTGTTCTTGGGGCTTGGTACCCAATCTCATTGTGTGGGGATGATGGTATCTCCCCCTTGACCTGATGTCCCAGCATCAACTTGCCATAGCATTTGTGCTGTACCTTGTCAATCTCTAGTTGCGATAGCAGTTGCTTCTTGTGGATGTTGGATTGGCGAGGACCAACCCACACAGGTAAAGAGAAAACATGCAAACTCCACACGGAAGGAACCCTTAGTGCTAACTACAGCACTATACCCACAAAAAAAAGTGCAATAAGCAACCAATAATATTTTCCTATTTACTTACTTACTTTACCTTCTTACTGTAGACTTACTTACATTTAATAATTCACAGTGTTTGGAATTACAGCAGATGATCAAATGCATCATAACACAGAGAGAGGACACTTACCATAACAGGACATTCACTTTACGCAGCCAGCATAGACGCCAAAGGCATGAAGCTCTGCAAGACAATTATTATGTTTAGCACCTCAAAGGAGACCTGGAAATTAATGAATTTATTTATTGATAATGTGACTGCTGATTGAAGTAGCACGATGAATTGTAAAGTGTACAGCACTATACTCGCAGCTAAGCTTCAGCTAAAGGCTGCATAACTGACTGGACAGTGTTTCATGGTGCAAATGGATAATGACCCAAAACATACTGCAAAAGAAACCCAAGAGTTGGACTGTGGACTATGTTTAAAAAAATAACTGTACTTTCTAAATAGTTAATGAAATACTTTTGTTAAAGCCCTTGAATTAAAGCTTAAGGTTGGTACTCCAGTCACATCTGGACTGCTTGATTTAGAATTATTAGCAGTGATGTACAGATGCAAAATGACAAAAAAAAAAAACTCTGTCATTGTCCAAAAACTTTTTACTCTTTTTAACTTTTCTAGTCTCTACCAGGAAATTCAAACCAAGAACCTTTTTCGGTGTGAGTTGACAGTGCTTAGTACTGCAGCACCATGCTACCCAGTCAGTGGGTTAAAAACTAAGAAGACCAGTTCACCAAGATTTCTTTGGTTGAATGTCCAAGCAGGTGTCCAACAACACACTTGCACTGAGGTTGTCTTGGGATGCTTGTGGTTCCTTTCTTTTATACCTACTTCTGTAATGTTTTTTTTAAGCCATCAAACCCACACAATGCTTTGCTGAGATTTAAAGATGTGTGTGTCGACTATTTGGACTGTTTCTGAAGCCTGTAGTTACAAAACACATTTCTAGGCATAGGTTCCCGGAAATATTTCCATCTTTTCAGGGGCATAATTCAAGTATAGAAAATAGCTTCTGAAAGTCATAGAATCTATAAACACTTCACGGGTGTTAGCTAAAGCTGTTATCTCATACTGTTGTCACTGTTGTGTACTCTAGTTTCAGACCTCTGAATTGCCGCCCACATCTCGGATATGTTTCGGGATGCAAAGCTGCTTTTGTGGAAGTTCAACAAGAAAGATCTTTTACCTCACATCTGTCTTCCAATCTCAGTGTTTGGCCAATCCCTGCTGGTCTTTTCTCTGCGTCACTCCCACCTTTTCAATTTGCGAACCCCACCTCATTCTCAAATTTGTCTTCACTACTCTGGTCCAGTGACCTCCTTTTTTTGAGGAGCTGTCTAAATAGTTTTGCATCATTGGCCACATACAGCATTTGATCTTACCAATCCAGCCAATCCCTTTTAAGGACTTTTAAGAAAAAAATACTGAAAGTAACCCACAGTTAAAAAATAAATAAATAAATAAATAATATTAATTAATTAATTAATTATATTTACAAAACACCTCTATTTCTGTCATTTAATACTTTGTCTACTACTTATACATATGACTGACCATGGGTGATGGATTTGTAAGAAGAAAAAAAACTGACAAAAATAAAGTCCAAAGTTTATGCCTTTTAGCGAGCCAGTTGTGGTCCCTGGGCCGTATGTTTGAAACCCTTGCTCTAGACTACGTCTTTGAATTTTGGACAGATCTTGCAACATTATCCACTTCACTAGTGGAAAGTCCTGAGAGTTCAGCATTTCCAGTCTGTAGGATTGTAATCAAATCAGCCAGAATGCCTGGCAGTGTGTGTGTGTGTGTGTGTGTGAGTGTGTGAGGAGTCATGCCGCGTAGTTCGAAATGTCAGGGCTCGATTGATTTCTTCTCCCTCTGATTAATTCATCTTGCACTCTAATGTTCTGCATAGAAAATTGTTGAATGGCATTCAGTGAGATTAAAACCACAAACAGCGCTTTCATAATTTGACAGGTGATTGGCGGGAGGCAGACTCCTGGCTGATTGCATCATTAGGGGATTTTTTTTTTCCAAAGGGGAATTAAAAGCACCATCAGCCTTTGCTACATCCACGTGGCCTTGCTGAAACACTGCTGCTCTGCCTGTCAGTTCACTTAATAACTCTCTCTTACCCTGTTTCAGAGCATGAACATGGACTGTGAGTCCTGACCGATACTCTTTAAATAAAATAAATAAAATAAATCATTAAATAACCACATCTATTTTTCAGGAAGTCATTTTTTAGCCATCTTAGAAAGGTGATTCAGATTAAAATGGATCACTATTCAGTTTAAACTAGGTATACATAACCCTCATAAGTGAATCCTTACTTTTGTCAACCCATCATTAATTCATTGATTGACTGATCGATACACTGAGGTTCTTAAGTCATATAGGGCATGAAAGGAGGCCCTGTAGTGGAGGCTTGTTGTAAAGCCTGTAAAGGTATATGTATGTGCTTCCAACCTCAGTGAGCACAGCACAGTCCACGGTCCTTGGGTCACATGATTGATGGTGGATTAATGGCCCTCAGGACCACCTCCAAAGGTGACAGCCCCACTGGGAGTTTATTACCTGAGACAAGCCTTTTGTATGAGAGGTTAAATGCCTTCACAAACCTAAAGAAGTCCAGATGGCTTCTTTTTTTAAAGTTCTGAAGACAACTATGACCTAGATAACTGAGAACCTACAGACATATATTGGCTTTCATTGTGTATTTTCACATTTACTCACTGCTAAGGTTTAAACACCAAAAAACATCTTGGTTGGCTTCAGGAAAATAAAACATTGTTTGGCTTAAAATATGCACGTACATAACATATGATAAAAAGCATGTTGATTAGACTTTTGTACAGTACTGATGTTTCAGAGAGTTGTAGCATGGCTATTGATCTGCTTATGCTCAAAGACATCTTCAGTTTTCTACCGTCTTATAAAGATTTCAGAAAGAAACTGCATCCCAGAGTTGTTGCTCATTTGGTCCATTTAAGAGAGAAGCAGTGTGTGGACTCTAAGTCTGTGGGACAACGTGTGCAGCCAAATCCTCAAGCTAATAAATATGTTTTCTGATTGGAAGTTAGAATAATATTTATCATTTGTCACTGCTTTGCAAAACTCGAAAAACAGCATGAGAAATGAACCATGTGAGCATTGTAAGATTTGCCACTACTGTGGTTTAGGGTACAGGACACGTGTGTGTCCTTTTTGTGGTTGTTCAACGAAACCTCGAGTATGAACAAGAAACATATTCATTTTAATTTGAGCTGTGATGGAGCCATAAGAAAGTTTGCTCTGACTTTGTGGTGGCAGTAACAGCTGTGACTGTCTGAGTTTGTCCTCCAGTCTCCACCCACCTCACATCATCTGTTGAATTTTACACCATCAACATTCGACTTCAAGCTTTAGTGTGTTTGGAGTGTATAGTTAGTGTGTAGTGTAGTGTGTTTAGTGTGTAGTGTAGTCACGTACAAGGCAGATGCTGTGAAAAAGCCACCAAAGGCAGACTCAAATGTAAACACTGTCTCCAGGTGGACAACAGGAGGGACACACCTGTAAGTGTCAGACCTGTGATAGCGCCCTCTGTCTGTGGAGGACAGGAACAGTTATTTTAGAGTGGCACAAATAATTTGTGTGGCATCAAAAAAGAAAACCTGAGACATTGCCTGCATTTTAATGCAAATAGTTGTATATAACTTTATTGTTTGCTAAGTTTGTACATACGTTTTTGAAAGTTGCAACGTACTAAAAATAGTACGTTAAACATGTTTGTGGTTTTCACAGTAAGATATCTAACTTTCTTCTACTCAGATTTTATGTTTCTTGAGTGATTTTTGTGAAAACAGTTGTACAGTCATACATGCGAGGCTGTGCTGAAAAGAAAAGTGATACCAAACAAAGCAAGGTAAACAGTTTTTAAGGTGCATTATAAAAATAAAATCAAAAGTAGTCAAAAACAGCCAAATATACCTCAGACTCCACATAGGGCAAAATTCTCCCTCGAACCCTCAAAAAAAAAAAAAAGAATCTGCTATTGGGTACACAGTTGTGGAGGGCCAAGAACTAGTGCCAAACCAAACATCATGAGGATCTGATCCAGATTCTGGATTTGCAGACTACTGAAGTTTAACATGGGAAACTCCATTTAATGCATATTTAGCAGCTGAAAAAAGACACATCATCCTCAGTTGTTGCAGTAAGAAGAACATCACTATTGTGCATGGACATCAGGATGTGATCCGGATACGTGAATATATGACACACCTTTTGACTCCATCAAGTATGCTATTATTATAAAATATATATTATATTTTATATATATATATATATATATATATATAAAAAAATCCCAGCTCGCCCCTACGGGC
>JAVDPK010001736.1:174921-192918 GCA_034780415.1 Cichlasoma orientale | reverse complement strand
GTGTCTACGTTTATATTTGCCCACCTACATTTTCAGTCTGCCCACCCAACTACAGTGGGCTAGAACCGGGCCTGGTTGAAAGGGTTACAAGAAAATTCAAAGAGCAGCAAGTGACTAAAATATAATGAGGATAATCAAAAATAAATCAGTCAAATAATGAATAAAACCTGAAACAAGGAGATTGGTGTAAGAACAAAAGGTACTAAATAAATTTACCACCAACACTGGTTTCATCATTAATGAGATGATAGCTCTAAGGCCTTATAAGTTATATACATTTAAAGCTAAAGCTAAAAGCAAACCTTCTTAGGATGAAATCAGACCTGAATTTTACCCCCAAAGAATAAAATGCTCAGATTTCCTCTTTTTTGCTTTATGCTTTTTTATGCCCTGTGTATCTAAAAATATCGGAGAGTTCTGCTGCCTGCTGTAACAGGTCCAGCAAAACAGACTCAAAGGCAGAAATCAATTCAATGAACTCATTAAAGTTGACTGTATACAAAAATCTGCATTTATTACTTCATTTAGATTGCAGCAGGAAATTATACAGGTCCAACTGTAACAGCTCCATCCATCATTTTTAACCATTTCCTTCAGCAAGTAAAATAATTTAAAACACACACACACACACACACACACGCACGCACGCACACACACACGCACACACACACACACGCACGCACGCACGCACGCACGCACACACACACACATTTATGATCCTTAAAGTGATAAACAAGTCAAGCTGTTTTTGGAGTGATTGACTGATATAATTGCAAAAATCAGCTGTAAATTTTGGACAGCAAAAATCTTCAGAGATGAATAATCATTTAACAAAAGTTCTCATTTCTTAAATCATACCCAGCATGCTTTGCAGAAACATTCATATATATTCAGAGCCAAACTGTGATTAGGGAAAATGTGATACGTCTATAAGAATAACCTGCAATTTGTAAACATCCGCTTAGACGCTGTGCTGCATTCACATCTATACGGCTGCTTGTGTAATTCCTCATTTATCAGCTTGAATAAGAACATGATAATACAGCCTGACTGCCGCCATCTTTAGGAAGTTTAATCATTCATGGTAGGAAAATTGCTCCTTTATGTGCCATAAATATTGATTTATGCCTCATGCATATCTGGATGGGGCGCAGCTCACCGGGTCGCCCTCATTGTCCGCATTTCGCCGCTTTGTTAGCCACTCCATCTCATTTCTTCTTGTGTGGTAACTTATCATTTTCGTTTTCTCTGGGATTACCTCGTCATATTTACGGCAGCTCTCCCACAATTCTTGGCTTCATTTTCAGATGATAAAGATATCAGCAGACAATAAGACAGGTAATTCTGCCAGCTCCTGCGTGTGAATGCTTTCTGGTCACTTAACTTTTTTCCATCCAAAATGAGATCACCATCTCTTTACTGTGAAATAACTCTGTCCCCCCGAACCAGCACACACAGAACAGGAGGACGTCAAACACATAGGGGTGTATCAGCATCAGAACCTCCATCAAAATAGACCACAGTGGAGGTTTCTGTTTAAAATCGTTATGACTGAATATTTAATGAACTCTTCAACAAAGGCCACAAAACAACTCATTTATTGCAGAATTCTAGAGTACTGACAGGAAGTAGAAAGAGAGCAGAATTCTCCCATATTGGCTTCTCTTCATTGGCTCCCTGTTAAATCTAGAATAGAATTTAAAATCCTTCTCCTCACATACAAGGTCTTGAATAATCAGGCCCTATCTTATCTTAAAGACTTCATGGTACTGTATCACCCCAAAAGAGCACTTCGCTCTCAGACTGCTGGTTCCCAAAGTCAAGAGTGCTGCAGCCCCTTTAAGAACCAGAAAATCCCATAAGAGAGCTGTGCATAAATGAATGCTCACAAATGCCAATGAACTGAAGCAATGCTGTAAAGATGTGCACCAAAAGGCCTCCACAATGATGTGAGAGACTGATAATGTCACACAAAAAAGGATTACTTCAAGTTATTGTTACTAAAGGTGGTTCTGTTGAATCACAGGGTGCTCGACTTTTTTCCCTTCACTCGACACTCGACAGTCCATGGACTCAGCTGGGTTCACGTTGGAGGCCCACAGATTCTTCTCCTTCTTTGTTTTTATGACAACACTCACATTTTATGACAGAATTTCTTTTTTTTAAAAGAGACGTATCATGCAAAATCCACTTTTTTAGCCCTTAAATACATTTTTTGTGACTACAGAAGCCAGAGATGCATCCAGCTACCCCAGCTATGAGTACGATAATTACTGAGCAGCTCTACAAGGTGTTTGCTGCCTCAGAGAAGGAATCAAAATCTTCTTCTCTGCAGTGTTGTAGAGGCCAAACAAGTTAGCAGCTGCAAGCAAGGCTAAATAAAGAGCTCAGCTTTATCTGTAGGTTAGCAGCCACAGATCTGCTGAGGTAATATTAAGAAAATCTGTTTTTCAAATTCCCAGACTGATGGCCATTATTGAACTGTACAACAAACAAACAAACAAACAAACAAACAAACAAACAAACAAACAAACAAACAAACAAACCAACAAAAAACAGGAGGGTGTCATCTTTTCTTTTGCAGACAGAAATCAAATTGACCAATAGAGGTCCTTTTTTAACCTGACAGAATTAAATCCCCCTTTAACACATTCAGCTTTAATATTTAATATAAAACAACCTCAAAATCCAACAGCACAACACGTTGTCTATCAAATAAAAAAATTAATAGGCCACAGCATCCTGCTGGTCCAAGAAAGCAGCCTTTGATGATGAGCATGTCACCCCCACATATCTGAGAATCTCCAGACAAGGAGGCAGACCCGGTCCACTTACTGAGATGAGTAGCAGTCTTGTAAGTAAGCAAATGCCTGAAAATGGTTTGGCTCTGAATTGTGTTTTATAGTATGAAAATGTGTCTGCATACACCTCAGAAAGTATATAGCTGCGCCCCTGAGCACAGGACAACTGCTCTGCTTGCAATAAGAAGTATGGTGGGAAAGAAATGTGAGAAAATAAATCACCCTACAGCTCACGTGATCTGTGACCTCAGGAAAACCTTTCCTAATAACTTTATGGCCTCAAAGCTGCTTTCAAGTCTGAGTGAAAACAGCATAATGTCCATTTTGTAAATTGTGGGACAATTTTGTCCAAAACAGGGTGTTTTCACCTTTTGATTGACATACTGCTATTATATGGCTGTGACGGGTCCCGTCTGTCTCAGTCAGCTGACTGTGTCTGTGGGATTCCATAGTTTTGTTCTACAATGTGGAAAATGATACAAATTAATAAAGACTGAAAAATCAGTATAAGTACCCAATAACCGAACTGAATACAGTTTGAAAATATTACTCTAGGTCCACGTGAAAGTATGAAATGAGTGACCCATCACCACACACACCCATCAGTATTTTTAGGCTCTAGCCTTCCATTCACCCTGCTGATAGGGTAGTGGGTACTGTTCATCTTGGCAAGAGAGCAAATTTCCAAAATGTCAAAGTGTTCCTTTAATCACATGCATGAATACACAGAAGATGGTTTTTAATTATAAATATCAAATGTTTAGAAATTCTCTGAGCTTCCACAAATGCATCCCTGCTGCTGTTGTGAGCGTGAATTCACAGCGTGAATGTCGAGTAAATAGAGATTCATGCCTGTAAAATCCTATGATGGTTTAATAAAGACTAAATCAACCTTGCTAAATGTTGCACCTCACTTTCTTCAAAACAGTGATTTATTCTCTGTAGCCAGTCCACATACTGTACACAAAAGATGGCAGTAAAGGCTGTAAAGCCCTGACCTCAATCCTCTTTCTTTCTTTCTTTGTTTTTAGAAGTATTTGCACATGAGTGAGGAGTTTTCAGCTAATGTTAGCTAACTTGGTTAGCATGGGAGCATCACGCAAACATGAATCTGTGCTAATCAGTGCTAAGTCATCATGGTAAATAAAATCTTAAGCACAACTGGAACCCAGACTCACTGGACATTTTGTTAGCACAATCGAGCGCTGAGGAGGCGGGATGATTTATCAGGTGACTGGATTTAAAATCCTCCAAAGGCACCAACTCACTCTTGGGGTGAACGGTCAGTTTTTGCACTTCTGTTTTGCTTTTATACGTCAGCCCTGGAGATTTAACTACTCTACCTTCATTTAGAACAATTGTACACAGCATTGGTCACTTTTGATCAATGCTTGTTCAGCATTTATCTGTTTTATAATTCAGTGATATTGTTCTGGTTCATATTCCCTGTAATGGAACATTACCTGTTTTTACTTTCCCGTTTCATTAATCAGATCACAGTATCAGTCTTTGTTCTCTTATTTTACCTTCTGTGTTCTGTTCAGCAGGATGCCCAAGTACAGTACGTTGCCACTGTTGAAATGAAATATTAAGTAAGGTTTATTTTTAAAGTTTGACCTTTTGTTAATATTGTTATTATAGAAAGAGTATTATTTAATCTGCTTCTGACTCATGAAAGTGCCCTGTGTTGTAGCAGGGAGTTCAGTGAGTGTTGCATTTAGGAAACTGAAACTGTGGGAAACTAAAGTTTCTGTGAGGTTGAGCCATAAGCTCCAGTAAGTGAGAGTACATTGCAGAAAAATATCCATTTAATGGTTCTACATTCAAAACAAAAGATATAGTGGAACAACAATATTTACTTAAAGGGAAAAGAGTAATTTAGAGCATTTACACTTTTGCAACTGGAGTTTTCTGTTTTCTATATCAAGAATATAGTCACTGCTGCCCTGGCTTCATATTCCCTGTAATAGAATATTGGCTGCATTTATTTGATCAATTTTGCATTATTCTTCTGATCTTATATGCTTTGATCATTGATTGCTTGGTCATTTTCATTGCTTTCATTTTAAGTTTCCATTACAGGTTTTGGAACCTCACTCTGCTTCATACAGTTGTAAATGCTGACTCAGGAGGATGCCCAAACGCTGCAGTCACTGTTGAAATGAACTTGCATTAATTTAAAAGACAGGCTTATTTTTAATGTTTGACCTTTTGTTAATATTATATATGTGTGTGTGTGCACACACACCCTCCGACTGATCATGTGTTTAAACAGAGGTGCTGAATGGCAGAAGGCCCATCAGATCCTCTGCAGATCAGTGTGATGGAGGTGAATGGGAGAGCAAACCATCACTGAACTGCACCTGCTGTTTGGAGACAAACGACGCCCGAAGCTTCACGTTGTCTGTTACCGTCAGCTTTTCTCCCAGGTGACCTGCCTCCTGTAAACTTGCTGTCACGTTTATTTGCTCCTTTCAGTGACAGTAGCAGTGGCGAGGGAGTTTGTCCTGGACGGGGGGCAGCGAGCCAATGAGCCACAAAGAAGAGAATGATGGATTCCCGGCCTCGGCTCAAACGGGGGCCGCTGTCACGGAGCTTGCGTGGTCATTAGAGCGAGTTCCAAACACCGGCAGCATCAGGATGACAAATCACAACAAAGTCCCAACACGCCAGAGCTCTCTCTCACTCTCTCCAAATCCACGACTGAACCGGTGCGTGTTGGACAGTTTCTGCAGAACTATGATTAAGCTGTCACCGCAGGGAGGCCAGTTTGTCAGCTGTTGGGATCTTTGCAGCAATTTCTTTAGACAAGTCTGCCTTAATTGAGTATCCAGTCCCAGAGCACTCCTGGTTGGTTTCACCCCTGCCTGTTCCCTCGAGGCTAAACAAACGGTGGTGCTAGCCAGCTCTGGGTTTCTACAACAATATCAGAATCTGGCTCACAACCAAAGCAGCAGCAACCACAGCAAGGCAGCAATGCTGTCAGTCTCGTTCGCTCACAAAACGACCATCTGTAAGACTTTCTTGTTTGTTATTGTTATGGGAGTGGAACACAGGGCCTGTAGTAAACAGGACAGGTGCGGATAGCATTTGATTCACAGCAGTTCAGCACCACTGCTTTCAAAAACTTTCCTGCAGCGTTCTCACATACTTTTTGTCCCTGGAGGGCCCCCCCCCCCCTCCCTCCTGCTGTTCACTTGGATAAAGCGGAGGCGCCAGCTGATTGGCCAACCAGAACTCTCAAACAAGTCAGTGTTCACCTGTATTCTACTCTAGCTGGCCAATTACCCACAAGTCTGTGGGGTCCTTCGTTACCCAGAGGCCCAAGGGCTTCTTGTGTGCCAATGTCCTAATGAGCGAGCAGAAAGATGTGTTCCTGCGATACTTCATCCTCAGAATGGGGAACTTTACTGAACACAGAAACTGAATCTGATCTGGCACAGACCAGCTGCATGCATCACTTAACTAGAGAAGAATATATGTTACCTGCATTGTACTGTCCTCATCAGTGCCGTTACCTGCAGCTACTGTGTGTGTATCCTGCAGGCACAAACAACCCGAACCTGCTTTCAATGGCAGTGTGACCCACGTCTTTAACAATAACTGTAAAAACTGTTGGATGGGGGAGCATTGGGGGAAGGTGTGTTTATTGGGGGGGGGGGCATTTTTGAAATCTGAACTGCTGAATATATTTTAAGTGTTTCTAAAATAAACAAACGTTAGTATTACTCCACATCTTTACTCAGTCTTACCCACGGAACTCAGCATGACACATGTTTTCATACTTTGCTACATTCCAAGAGTGAAATGGGATCTTTTTTTAGGAGAATAAAAATACTCACTTACAAAAAGCTTTCAGTTCTGTCTGCTTCATACAGGCAGATGTTTTCATTTCAAAGAAATCATACAAGTAATTTCCTACATAGTTTACACATTTGATAATTTGGTGCAGTCTTTCACCACCTTGGCATCATCAAACTTTAACTACATGGTGCTTGATCTGAAAGTACATACAGAATTTCTCCTGAGAGCATCCTGTGGATATCAGAATGAAATTACTATTAAATGCACTACTATAACAGACACATGTACAATACAAAAACTGTTTATTAATATATGTTTAAGGTGAATCCTTTTATCCAGAGAAGACATACACATACACATCTCATACACAATGTGCCCTTTGGCATCTATGCCATAACAAAACAGGTTTTATGTCTCTCACTACCTCGTCACACATGGATGCTTTTAAAGGAGCTCTCGGTGTCGCACTGTAGCACACTGGTGTGATTTTTCAGCGTGCAGGGTTAATGGTGTAAAGGTGCATCTTTTCTTTTTACTTTAGTAAAGTAAAAAGTTTGTGCAAATCAAACTTAACAGGAAAACAATTTTGTGCCTCGTAAAATTACAACTCACTTCACCACAATTCCACTTAACGCAGATTTTTGCCTCCCTTTAAAAGATGACGCTATCTGTCAACATCCAATATTTCTGTGCAAAAGGACACCTTGTGTCTTCTTCTGAGATGCCAGACGCATC
Organism: Cichlasoma orientale; assembly: GCA_034780415.1. Lineage (NCBI taxonomy): Eukaryota > Metazoa > Chordata > Actinopteri > Cichliformes > Cichlidae > Cichlasoma > Cichlasoma orientale. Next base: position 185,578 of record JAVDPK010001736.1, on the reverse strand, counting down.
TGTCAAAACCGCGCCTTTGACACATTGGGATGTAAATGTGTTTGACGCGTCCTAATGGAACCCTGAGTTAATGTGGTCAGAGCTCCTGAGTTGGGAAGTTGTTTTGCAGCTGCTTTTACTTCAGAATTTGAAAACGACATGGATGATACAAATACGATGTCTTACACTCTATCAGAGTGGAGAGCTGTTTCCAGTGTAGAGTTACTTTACCTTTGACCTATCAGGAGTCCCTCAATCCTCCTCCATTTATCCAAGTGTAGTGGATCTATGTCAGCTATCATACACTCAACAAATTCTGCCAAAATGTTGACCTTAAGTAGTCTGATTACATGTAAATTTTCCATGTACTTTTCCTACATGTGTACAATGTAAAATGTTCAGTTTAATGGAACGGGGTCAGATGAAATTTACTTGATAAGTATACATGCAGTTTATACCAAGCATATTTTCCTTAATGATTATTTGACTAAAGAAACTTTTGATTTTATATATTTTGTTTTACTCGGAGTTATTGCTTCATGTTTATTATGAAGCAATAACTCTGAGTAAAGAATATATATTTTTTAGTGTAGGGCTAGAGTCATGGTACTCTCTGGATAGTTTGCTGGTCTATCACAGGCCCCAGCCAGCCTGTAGATTTGAACCCAGGATGCTGTTGCTGTGAGAAGACAGTGCTCATCGCTGCACCACTGTTTTGCCCTAACCAAAACTTTGTTCTTCCAAATTATTCTGACACCACAGGAATGCACAATTAGCATAGGTATTGTAAATAGGTAGTTTTGCAAAACAACTTGAACACTGATTGTCACATCAAACTGTGAATTTCAGAGCAGTGAACACATTGACAATGAAGGCTGTTTTTTTTTTTTTCTGTGCACTATTTTGGGCAAGAATTCCATCCATCCATCACCTATAGGTGGCATGTAGGAGGCATCCTAGTCAGATGCCTGAACCATTTCAACTGGATCCTTTCGATGTGGAGGAGTAGCAGGTCTACTTTGAGCCACACCTGAATGACCAAACTCTTCACCCCTTTGTTATAGCTGACACCCTGCACAGGAAGCTCATTTCCACCACTCGTATCTACAATTTCATTCTTCTGGTCATAGTTCAGAGTGGGTTCATAATTTGACCAATAAAGTGACAGTTTTGCTTTCAAGCAAGAAAGAGAGAGCAGATTTCTCCCATGTTGGCTTCTCTTCATTGGCTCCCTGTTAAATCTAGAATATCATTTAAAATCCTTCTCCTCACATACAAGGTCTTGAATAATCAGGCCTCATCTTATCTTAAAGACCTCGTAGTACCGTATCACCCCAATAGAGCACTTCGCTCTCAGACTGCTGGATTACTTGTGGCTCTTAGGATACTGAAGAGTAGAATGTCTCTCTTCACCACGACGGATCTGTACAGCATCCACATCACTCTAGACTTTGAACCACTTTATCTATCGATCTCCAACTCCTTCCCTTGTGAACAGGACCCTGAGATGTTTGCTCCTTCACTGAAATTAAAGCAGCAAATACATTTAGCACTCTGAACTTTACAGTCTCTAAAATGTAAACTGGAATAATAATAATAAAATCTATACGTGAGAATGTGAGTTGTTGAAACAAATAGCAAATAAATAGAAGCTATAAAAAGAAACTGCACCCACTTTATTCTCACTGTATTGAGGAAACATACTGGATCAGTAATACGTTACAGAAAAGCCCCCTCTTTGTTTTTTTGTTGTTTGTTTTGTTTTTGTAAATTCTGACGACTTTCTTAAGGTTAGGGAAAGATCTTTGAAACACATGGACACATGAAGTCCACTGTGACGTGAGATAAAACAAAAGTTTTTCCCTTTAAATGTAATCCAGCTGGTGAAGTACACCTCAAAATAGGTGAGGAGACAATTAAGTTGTATATTTCATGGCGATAGGATTTGTTTGTAACGCAGAAGAAGCCAGAGTAGGGTTTGTAGGGTGGAACGGTGAAGGATTGGAAAGCTTGTTCTTGCTATGCTCAGCAGCAGCGATAAAGTTTAAACAGAACAGATGCATGCTGGGAGAGTTTATCACAGCTGCAACTGCACCATCTGTGTCATCTCACCCTTCACAGGAGGTTTTCCATTATTTATCCTGATTTAAAGAGTTTCAGTGTAGAGCATCCCTGAACGCTGTACTGCAAATCCTCTGCAGCAAACAGTTTCCCTTCCTCTCTCAGGTTTCCTGTCTTCTGTTTTCATCAGTTTCGGGAAATGTGTTTGGTTTTCCAAACGAGATATGTTCTACTAACATTAAAACTGTGAGCTGTCTTCACTTTCAGTTGTTTTAATTTTGAGTACTTTTTACATATAAAACTTAGGATCACATAAGTGACGCAGTCACTTTTTAAGTTCGGCCTTTACTGGTCCAAATAAATAAGGGAAATATTGCAGCCTGGGGAAAATATTCTTTGAACCCGTCTATGTTTGCTGTGCCCAGTTCATTAACAGCTGGTCCCAGATTTCAGCCGCTGATGCTCACATCAGAGAGAAACACGCTGCTCTGACCGATCCTCCGGCCACAGAACGGTGACCGCGCTGACCTCAGCTCCTCCTCCTCGCCTCCACAGATGTGTCATTTGGTGTCGGCTGCCTGGCGAGGGAAGGAAAGAGTCAGCAGTGGGAGTGAATGAATGTGTTTTGGCACAGGGGGAGTCAATAGTCTTGATTTGACCCGATCAATCTTTGCAGTCTTGCAGTCAAATTACCTCTGGGCAAATTAAGCGAGGAGGAGTTTCCCCCTCTGCACATGGAAAAAAATACTGGAAAAAGTGTTGAGGAAGCAGATAACTGAGGAAGAGAGAGGAGGAAGTGTGAGAGAGAGGAGAAAGTGTGTGTGTGTGTGTGTGTGTGTATGGGGGGGTGTTCAACGGATCCAAAGCTTTGACTCGCTCACATTATCACTACAGTACAAAGGGCCAAATATATTCAGTGGCTTTTCCATGGCACAAAGCTGATTAGCAGAAGGTAGCCCCCATTGTGAGGAAAATCACTTCCACGGCTGTAAAGCAAGTGATTTCATATCCTTTTTTTTATTTAAGATTACACAGCAAGTGCCTAATCAGCTGATCCTTAATCATCAGCATTGTGCCTCTTTGTGTTTCCCATAACCTCTCACCTCCCCCACCCCCATGCCTGCCTGGCTCTGCCGGATGACGACCGGGGATATGAGAAACCACCGAGAGCTGAAGAAGGCAGAGAGAGAGAAAATGAGAATCTCTTCCAAGATAATCGCCTTAAACAGCCCGGGTCCGTCTCCATCTGCAGCAGCGTTAGTTTCTTCATCTGTTCACTTATCATATTAGAGCTCGTAAAGGCCTGCAGGAGGTGGAAAGAGAGGTGATGATGTCACCGCTTGAGGGGGTTAAGAGAAGTAAGGAATTAATTATCAGTTCCTGGAAAGGAAAAATAAAGAAACCTCCCAGCAGAGGTTCTTCCTGCATTTGGATCGGTCTTTCCTATCAGAAGGACCGATCGGAGCTTTACGGAACCTTACAAATGTTATGGTGCTTGAGGTGAAGGGCTTTCACAGAAAGACAGAGACAGAAATAGAGCAGCTCCAACATGATTTAACCCTTTATTTACCACAGGCCCGCCAGTGTACTTTTTCACTAAAGAGGACCATAATTTACTAAATTAACATCACGTTTTATTTAGTAAGACCTGAAACCTAAAATATCTAAGACCATAAAGGAAACTGAGCTCAAAGATCACTGAAACAGTGGGATCACTCTTCCATAGACTTACATTCATATTTCTTTTTGAAACCTGAGGAGTTGCCCCCTGCTGGCCATTAGAAACAATGCAGGTTTAAGACACTTTTCACTTTTTAGATTACCGCCATCTTTTATATACAGCCAGTGAAAAGGTCTGTTTCATTAAGGACGTGGTTTTGCACACAGGAGTACTGTCAGGCATAGACAGGAGCAGACAGACACAAAGTCTGAACAGTACATCACAGGTAAAAATAATCAAATATGAGCGCTTCCTGGATTCAGACTAGATCTGCTTGAAGTTTTCTCTGAATGGGATATCTCTCAACTTTTCTTTCGCTTTTTAATAAGAATATATATGCCTTCATTCTGCTTTTATTTGACCTAAAAAAAAAAAAAGTGTGTTCAGGTATACAAGACTTTGTCAAGTAGATTACATGGAGCCACTAATTCTTTTCTAAGAGTGTAAATAGTGCCCTTGAAACATATAAAGACAGGTGATGATGCCCTTAGTCGTCAAATATATAAAGTAAAAAAAATCTAGCTATAAAATCGAGATTAACATTTATGCCTGGGTATTAAGTAACTTTTAATTAATAAATCGAAAGGGCATCACTTTCAGTTCAGTTTCTTTTTTCTGTCACCGCATGAAAAGTGGGACGTGGTCAATGCCAAAGGCTTCTAATGTGGGTGGGGTTTTGCTGTGGAACTCCAGGAAGTATCTTTCCTTGGGGTAGTTGACATTATCTTTGCTAACGACATATTTATGTCCTGTTCATCGCTCTTCCAAATGTTTGGTTTTTTCTCTCAGTGTAAAGAAATAACAGCTGAGGTACTCCAGCCTGTAAATGACAAACAAGGTTTACAGTAAAATGTCTACTGAGAATTAAAATCCAGAAGCATTGTGGTCTGTATGTCATTTGTACAATGGTTACACTTAGAGGATTATAGGTGCAGTCAGCTTTTAAACCCTGGATGTTTGGTTGGAGATGGCTGTATCCCACTTTAATTAATGGTAGTTTAAAGAAAATCTGAATGTATCATAACTCTCAATATACTGAGAGTGTAAATATAAAAATAACATGTTCATATTTACATGGTTTTCTGGAGCAATGCAATAGCTAGACTACACTTTGATCTGCACATTGCCAGTCCAAAGGACTTCTTTAAACTTGGTTTACTTACTTTGTGTTAAATGTCATTTAAAAAAATAAGATAAAATAAAAAATAAGGGGTGAGGGGAGGCAGACAGGACAAAAGACACACTGTGGAAGAGAGCCAGAGATTAATAATAACTAATGAATAAATGCAGAGTGGTGTATAAACAGTGAAAAAGAAATACTCATGGGAACCCCACAGACGCCTAGGCCTATTGCAGCATAACTAATGGCGGGTTCAGGGTCATGTGATCCAACCTGAACTAAAAGCTTGATCAAAAAAGAAAGTTTTAAGCTTAAAAGTAGAGACGGCGTCTGTCTCTTGAATCCAAATCGGGAGCTGATTCTTTTCATTCTCTAATTTTAGAGATACTGGACAAATGCAATAAAGCAGTCCTATATATTTGTTTAATATGTGCACTGAAGCACATATCCTGGTCAAAAATGACTCCAAGATTCTTCACAGTGTTACTGGAGGCCAAGGTAATGCCATCCAGAGGAAGTATCTGGTTAGGCACTGTGCCTATAAGATAACTTGTTTTATTATAAGCCAGTAATTAGAGGTCATCCAGGTCTTTATGTTTTTAAGACATTCCTGCAGTTTGACTAATCGATGTGTGTCATTTAGCTTCATGGATAGATAAAGCTGGGTATCATCTGCGTAACAATGAAAATTTATACAATGCTTTTCTATTAATACTGCTCTAGAAAAGCATGTATAGTGTAAATAGAATTGGTCCCAGCACAGAACACAAATTGGAGTCTATTAGATAAATATGATTCAAACCACTGCAGTGGTACCTATACCTATACCTATGGCATGCTCTAATCAGACAGACAGAGATGAGTCCACTGTCAGAGGCTGTAAGAAGATCATTTGTAACCTTCACTAATGCTGTTTCTGTGCTGTGATGAATTCTGAACTCTGACTGAAACTCTTCAAATTAACCGTTCCTCTGCAGATGATCAGTTAGCTGTTTTACAACTACTCTTTCAATAATTTTGAAGAGAAGAGGAAGGTTGGAGATCGGCCTATAATTAGCTAAGACAGATGGGGTCAGATGCTCATATATAGGATACAAGTAATAATTAATGGTAGGACGTCTTTGAGCAGTTTTGTATTAATGGGGTCTAATAAAAACACTAATGGTTTTGAGGAAGTAACTATTGAAGTTTACTCAGACAAATCAATCAGAGAGAGTCTAAATAAATATCAGAAGTGTTGAAAGTAGCCTATAATGATACATCTGTGATTGAATATTTTTTTCTCTAATGTCTAAAATTTTATTTGTGAAGAAATCCATGAAGTCAGTACTAGTTAAAGTGAGAGGAATACTCGGCTCTACAGAGCTCTGACTCTTTGTCGGCCTGGCTACAGTGCTGAAAACAAACCTGGGCTTGTTCTTATTTTCTTCAATTAATGATGAATAGTAAGATGTCCTAGCTTTACGGAGGGCTTTTTTATAGAACAACAAACTCTTTTTCCAGGCTAGATGAGCATCTTCTAAGTTATTGAGATGCCATTCCCTCTCCAGCTTACGGGTTATCTGCTTTAAGCTGCATGTTTGTGAATCATACCGCCGAGTCAGGCACTTCGGATCTGAGACTTTCTTTTTCAGAGGAGCCACAGTATCCAGAGTCATACGCAGTGAGGATGCAAAACTATGAACAAGAGAATAAAGCTCTCTGGGAGCAGGGTTTAGGTAGCCGCTCTCCACTGTGTTTCCACGTGGCACTGAAGAGCATAATAATTAGGAATTATATACTTATACTTAATTACAACATGTTCAGAACAACTTCTGCTAAAATATATTCCCACTGCTGTGTAATTCATTATTGTAACTTTAAATGTTATTAAGAAATGGTCAGACAAAAAAAGGGTTTTCAAGAAATACTGTTAAATCTTCAGTTTCTATGCCATATGTCAGAACAAGATCCAGAGTGTGATTAAAGTGGTGCTCATTAACATTTTGAGAGAAGCCAACTGAGTCAAATAATAGATCAGATGCAGTGTTGAGCCTGAGGTCTAGTTAGAGGTGTACATATACGTATTTAACTCATCACATAATATTAATAATAATAAATTTTATTGACTCTCAAGAACACCCTACAAGCAGTTAAATATCAAAATCACTGTAGGCTTAAAATAACAATTAGAAAACACCATAGAATAAAATTCAATACATCATAGAATTAAATAGTCAAAAATACTACAATGCTATCCTGTAATAACTTTAATGAGAATCTAAGCAGTGTGCTGATCTGGAGATGTTCTTGAGAGAAAAGCTGACTTTAGAGATGCATGGAACGAGACAAGGAAGGCAAAACAAAATTATAAGGCTAAAATTGAAGCACATTGTTCCAGTAAAGACACTTTTTACTTCTTCTTCTCATGCTTTGAAAGGTCTGATGTCTCTGAAAATATTCTTATATGCAGATCCTCTTAAAGAGATTGTGATATCTCAGGAAAGGGTCACAGCCTTATTTAAGAAAGGCTGCTGGTCCTGATTTGTGGGTGCATTCTACATTATTGTGCTGACCAGCTTAGGAGGGCCTTCACAAGTACCTCGGGGTCTTGTTCACGAGTGATGGGAGAAGGGAGCAGGAGGTTGACAGACAGATTAGGGCTGTGTCTGATTGACGCTGCACCAGTCCATCGTAGTAAAGAGCATGACTGCAAAGCTGTCGATCTACCGTTCAATCTACGTCCCTACCTTCACCTATGGTCACCAGCTTTGGGTAGTGACTGAAAGAACAGGATCACGAATACCAGCGGCAGAAATGAGCTTCCTCCAAAGGGTGGCTGGCCTCTGCCTTAGAGATAGGGGGAGGACTGCAGCCATTCATGGGGGGCTCAGAGTAGAGCTGCTGCTCCTCCACATCGAAAGGAGCCAGCTGAGGTGGTTCGGGCATCTGACTAGGATGGCTCCTGGGCGCCTCTTGGTTGAGATGTTCCCGGCAGACCCAGGACATGCTGGAAAGATTATATCTCTCGGCTGACCTGAGAACAACTTGGGTTCCCTCCGGATGAAGTCAGCCACATACATAGTCCTAAAATCAAAAACTCAAATCAACCAGCTGATTTCAGACTGGTCACATTAACTTCACTGGTGATGAAAACGCTGAAAATATGTTTAAAAAATAAAAGTATAAAGTTTGTGATGATACTAAACTCTTTATATTTAAAAAAATGTCTATAAGCACCTCGAAAAACCCAGTTCTCACCAAGACTTTATTTTTCTTTGTGATTTCTCTTTTTTTCTGCTCAGCAAAGGATCTGTTTCTGAAGGAGGTTGAACTCTTAATGCCACTAAGCAAATTGTATGTAATTTGCTATTGTTCATTTATTACAAGTCTTTTAACATTTCTTTGTATCTGCTGCTTTAGTGTTTTATCTATTAAGGACAGAAACTCCCTCAGCAGCATTGTTAACACCTGCTCCAAAATCAAGACAGAAAGATTTGTCTTCACTCTGGGGAAACCAGGCAAAAAACATTATCAACCATCCTGATCATGTGTTCTTATCTGGGACTTGCTCTCAAGTTACTGCTACCTTGTACCCCAATGTAGAACAAATGGATACTTTGGCTATTAGATCAGCTATCTCTAACAGGGGTCATTTAGATCAATTTTTATGGTTTTTCACTTTTAGACACATGTTCTCGTTATTCTATTAATTAACTGATTAATTTTATTTTTTATTTGACCTCAGGGCTCAGGTTGATGATCTGAGCCATCACTTGCAACAGTTCTTTTGATTAAAGCCCAGGTTGTGTGAGTTTGTTTGCAGCTTACCCACATAACCTACAATGGCTTGCAAAAGTATCCATACCCCTTGAACTTTTTCACATCTTCTCACCTTACATATGTATTTTTATGAGATTTTAAGCAATAGACCAACACAAAGTAGCACATAATTGTGAAGTGGAATAAAAATGATATATGGTTTTCAAAATTTTAATCAAATAAAAATCTGAAAAGTGTGACATGCAAAAGTATTGAGCCCTCTGATACCTCTAAATAAAATCCAGTGCAATCAACTGCCTTCACTTAGTTAGTTAATAGAGCCCAGCTGTGTGTAATTCAGTCTCAGTATAAATACACCTGTTCTGTGAAGGCCTCAGTGGTTTGTTAGAGAACACTAGTGAACAAACAGCATCATGAAGACCAAGAAACTCACCAGACAGGTCAGAGATAAAGTTGTGAAGAAGTGTAAAGCAGGGTTAGGTTATAAAAACATATCCCAAGCTTGGCACATCCCACGGAGCACTGTTCAATGTGGAGGAAGGTGCTCTGGTCAGATGAGACCGAAGCTGAACTTTTGGCCTAAATGCAAAGCGCTATGTGGCAGAAAAATACCACTGCTCATGATCCTGAACACACCATCCCCAGGGTGGCAGCATCATGCTGTGGGGATGCTTTTTTTTCAGCAGGGACAAGGAAGCTGGTCAGAGTTGATGGGAAGATGAATGGAGCTAAACACAGGGCACTCCTGGAAGAAAACCTGTTGAGGCTGCAAAAGACTTGAGACTGGGAAGGAGATTCACCGTCCAGCAACAGACCCCCCCCCCCACAGACTTGCAGCTGTGATTGCAGCTAAAGGTGGCTCTACAAAGTATTGATATAGGGGGGCTGGATACTTTGTCACGCTTTTCATTTGATTAAAATTTTGAAAACCATGTATTTGTACTTGTCTGTCACTTAAAATCTCAATAAAATACACTTATGTTTGTGGTTGTAAGGTTACAGAATGTGAAAAAGTTCAAAGGGTATGAATACTTTTGCAAGCCACTGTATTCACATAATCAAATAACCTTTTGGGGGGTTATTAAAGTTATCAGAATCTCAAGTATTGAACATGGCTGTGCGCCATTGATTACAAACATTTCAGTTTATCTCTAGACAACCTTGAAGGTAATAAAAATACATCCCTCTTATATTTCCACAGACTTCAGCACGCTGGAGGACAGTAAACAGGATCTGCATAGTTGGTTTTTTTGCATTTTTGGCCACAGAGGCTTTTATCAGCACTGTAGAGGGGACAGGAAATGGGGGAAAGATACGGGGCAAACTGGCGACAAGCCGGGACTCGAAATCACAACGCAAAGTGGCAAATGAATGTGGTCGCCGGCTCCACCCCTGAGCCACCCAGGTGCCCAGGATCTGCATAGTTTACAAATTCATATAGTGATTCAAGCAAGTTGTCATGGAAACCAAGCAGGATGCCAACTCCCTCCTGTGACAAAGGTGTCCCGTCCACCAAGCAAAGCCATCCTGAGGACTCCCTGAAGCAGCCTCTACACATACCAGTGACATGATGGACATTTTGGAGTCTGTAGATAAGACTGTCCAGTTTTGATGCACACACTGTCCCTGCTGGGAATCCTCCACAAAGAGTTTCAGGCTTTGCATGATTCGATGGAGTGCAGCCAGAAAAAGGTGGAAACATTTTCTGCAGAAAATGTGGTCTTCAGAGATTCAGTAAAATCCCTCACAGAGGGAGTGGAAGAAAATAAAAAATTTAAAGAAACTACTATCAATCTCCAGGCCTGCAGCATGAGACACAGATTAGTGTTTTCAGGTATTACCCTGGCCTCCAGTAATACTGTGAGGACTCTTGGAGTCATTGTTGACCAGGATATGTCCTTCAATGCACATATTAAATATGTGGGGCTGCTTTATAGCAATATTTCTAAAATTAGAAACATCCTGTCTCAGAGTGATGCTGAGAAGCTAATTCATGCATTTATTACTTCTAGGCT
>JAVDPK010001736.1:149588-174559 GCA_034780415.1 Cichlasoma orientale | reverse complement strand
CAGAGCCTTCAGCTTTCAGGCCCCTCTTCTGTGGAACCAGCTCCCAGTTTGGATTCAGGAGACAGACACCCTCTCTGCTGGGGCTGCTGGGCTGCTGGGGGGTCCCCATGATGCACTGAGTGTTTCTTCTTCACTTACCTCATTTCACTCTGTTTGTACCCCACTCTGCATTTAATCATTAGTTATTATTACTCTCTGGCTCTTCCACAGTCCCGTCTCCCTCCCCTCACCCCCAACTGGCAGATGAATGCCCCTCCTTGAGTTGAGCCTGGTTCTGCAAGAGGTTTCTTCTTATGAAAAGGGAGTTTTTCCTTTCCACTGTCACCAAGTGCTTTCATATAGGGGGTCATTTGATGAAAAAACATTTTGCAGGGTTTTTTTTCCATCTTTTCTCACTTCCATGCTTCTGTTTCAAACCAAAACTGAACATCTTCTTTGGAGATATGAAATTTTTCAAATATTTTGAACATGAAGCCGCAGCTAAGCCATCAGCAAAATAAATGCTTCTAAGTTGTTAAACTTTCCCATCTTTCTTTCCCAAAAACAAATACAATTAATAGATCACCTAAATTCTTTCTATCTCTGGATCTGCTTCTTAAAATCAAGAACAAATAGTGCACCTGTTTCTGAGAGTACAAGTTCATCGTGTGCATGGAAATCATACTTGTGCAAATGCATCAGGTTCAATTAATGATAAAATCATAAATGAAGGTGTTGGTATTCATTGGTTACAGTGGTTCATAGCTGCTCTTTACAGTTTATAGGTTCTGAGGTGCCATGAGCAAAAAATGGGGATTCTCCAAACAGTATCCAGCTTGTCCAATAACTCTGGCTCCAGATGGTGCTAAATTGTTTTTAAAAACTTCGAATGCAAAATAGATACAATAATTCTAAACATGTTTATGCTCGGTTTTATTTACCAATGAGTATTGTTTTAACATTTTGCATCTTGAAGGCATGAAAAAAAATGTATTTCTGATATATTCAATTCAATTTTGATTATATGGCACCAAATCACAACAGTCACCTAAAGGCACTTTATTTTGTAAGATGAAGACTCTGCAATAATTAAAGTCATCTGCCGTTTGGGGCTGAGGGGAGAGAGAGAGGACAAAAATACATATAGGGGCATAAAAGTGTTACCATCAACTTTACATTTCAAGCCACTTCACACAGATCAAGCCTGCTCCCAAACAACATTTAAAGAGAAGCCAGAGTTCAACACAAAAGGCATACAATCTGTCAGCACATCAGTTCCTGCAGCTGCAGCATCAACGACCTCCGTAGCCACAGCAGGCTTTTATGTTAATGCTTTTTTTTAAGTCGTGTCACAAACAAAACATTAAAAGAAAAAAAAGAATAGAGAGAATGAAGCACTCATTCAACAGATCTTATTTTTATCCAGCGGGGCTTTAAGAGTTTCCAGCAGACGAGTTCTAAGGGTAAATGAGAGTGCGGCAGTAAAAATCAGTTTCTGCCGCTGCTGGAGAAGAGGGATTGAGGAGGCCACCAAGAAGGGGAGATAATGGAGAATTTATGTTCTCTCTGAGAGGCCCTCTTAGCTGGATTTAATTCTCTTAATAGTGGCAAGATCTCAGCCGGCAACACTCAGGCTCTAACCTGCCCCACAGTTTGAAAGCCGGACGTGGGGGTGGTGGTGGGGGGCAACAGATGCATAATAAATGAGTAAAGCCCTCTGGCTATGAAGAGACATAATTGCTCTCAACACCGTTAATGTTTCATGATTTTAATAGCTGCATTCAAGCGGTTTCACTCAGATACTCACCGAATGTGCTGATGTCACCAGGATGATGATGCGGGTGAAGAGGTGAGAAGTGAAAAGGCTTTTCCTTTGAGTGGATGACACCTTACACAAGGTTGCACAACACGCAGGCAGGACAGCAATTCATACAGATCAGAGACGGAGGATCTCCCACCAAAACAGGCTTTTATTAAATCTGAAAAAAAAAAATAATAATAATAAATGTGAATTTTGTGAATGATTAACTTGGTGAAGCAGTGACAGCAGGTAATTGGAAAACCAATCAGCAGAATCTTATACTACTCAACTACTCATCCATACTTTCTCATTTCATTCAAATAAAGCAGTAAAGAAGCATACAAGAGCCAAGATATGGGTATAAAAAGTGTGGCACAGTTAACCCTGTAAAGCCTGAACCATGAAACAGTTGCCAAAATTCTTTTTTTTAATTGAGTGTTTATTCAACCTTCTGACAAATAAATAATAAAAACATTAAATATTAATTTGCATAGACAAGTTTTACTTTGTATCTTTAGATTTTTTTTTTGCGACATCCAGCATTTTTTTCACAGAAACTCAAGTATCAAATATGAGACACTTAGCAAATATTAGTAAAATATTTTTAAAAATGACTATCTTCAGTGGATTAGCATACATTCAAGATTTACTATATGCAATTCTAGCCTCTCTTTAATGTTGTGACTTCCTGTGTATGCGGGTCTAAACCCACACTCCTGCTTTGCTGAGATGACCCTAATTATTGTAGGGTCTTTACCTCACAATAAAAAGTGCCTTGAGGCGACTGTTTGTTGTGATTTGGCGCTATATAAATAAATGATAATAAAGGGCTATTTTATTGGTCTCTGCAGTAAACCTGAGCTACCCTCAAGAGCTCTGGTACACATTTTGAGGTTCTGCAGAAGATTGCTATGGAATTGGATGCAAACAAACTATCCAAAATGCACAAATACCAGTTCTCAATGCACTGCTTTCCTATTGAAAAATATCACCATTTCAAACGTTTCACTGTGAATCTGGACCATGAACCTGAAATAAATGCATAGGATTCATTTGACATTGAAAAACAAACAAAAGAAAAGATATTCCTTGTTTATGCATTTGTCCTTCAAAGTGATTAAATTTCTTATAATGCCTGAATCAGGTGATTTTCTACTATTTATTGTGGTTTAGCCTGTTACAACAATGTGTTAGTCTGATGAAATCTTTCTGCCTGCCTTCTTCAGGCCAGTCAGCCTCCACCCTGCGTACTTTAAATCTCACCGCTCACCTGTCTCTCCCCTTTCAGACTCATTCACGCAACCCACCTCATCCCCATCTCCATCTCACCCAAGTCACTTAGTGCTCCATCCATCCACCTCCTCCGTCTTTATCTTCACCAGCATCTAGACTTCAGGGGGTCCTGCCCTAATTCCTATCACTGCTGGGGTTCGACCATGATTGGCCATCGGAGTCTAATTGCCAAACAGCTTAAGTGAATTCTGTATATCAATATAATCATGTTCAGTTTATCCTAATGGTCTCTCCTTATTAAAATGGACCTTATGACTGCCCTGTGTCATTGAAGAGTTTCCTAACAGGACTACTGGTGGATCTGTCTGATGATTACCTGTGTGGATTAGAGAAAGTCCTAAATAAATTTGAACTTGTGCACCCAAATTCTTGCTTTCTAAAGTCATTAAAGATGTATGCTGTACAATCACTCCGCCCTGGGAAAAGAAGAGTTCAAAGAACTCATTAAAAGCCCTGAATCACCATGATATTCATGGCCGTGATGAGTGCGTACAGACTTCTGACCGCAGCGACAGCTCCTGCGACCACTCAGGTAGGCAAACTCCTAAATGTTTTCTCCACTATGCTAAAGGGGTGATTCATTGAAACGACATGTTCTCACATTTTTAATCAGTTTTTTCATGGTAAAACTGCTGTGGCAGCAGAAATGTTCTAAAAAAATAATAATAATCTTTTTGGTTCAAAGCTTATAGCAAACTTTTTGTATATAATTTCTTTTAAAAGTACCCCATCTCTTCTTCTGCCCTCTTGGCTCTTGACTCATCTGCTTCATGCCCCACTTGACTCTGATGATATGAGATCTTAGTCCCTATGGCAACCGGCGGGACTCATAACCATCACAACATTCCTGCCTCTAATTCCTGCCCCTTTCATTTGCATAGAAATAACATTTTGGGATGAATGAGTGGTCCCCTCCAGTCTCAACCTGTGTCTGTCTGAGCACTTTGAGCATCTTATTTGTGTTCCTGCCTGCCTGTATCAGTGTGAACATTTGGCTCGTGATCAGAATGATAAAGCAGACGGTGTAGCCTGCCTGATCTGATCTTTCTGAGCTCTGGGCCTCATTTTAATATTGTCTTTGGCCATGTATTTTTATCACACTCATATTTTATCAAACAATCTTACCAACAAGCGAGTAATGACATAATTAACCTACAGGGGGGAGTGCCCTCATCAGCAGGACAGTGGGTTTAATCGCCGAGGCTTCAAAGCACCGTCGGCCAGCGGAGGAGGTTGGAGAGAAGTGGGATGGCAGGCGGAGCATCACCACCGTGTCCTGTAAAAAGACAGCAGCAGGCAGCAACAATGAGTGCAGAGATAATGAGGTTTTAATGACATTTACTTCCAGGTCCAACTAGTGCTGAGCTCTGTGTTTTACATCTAGGTCATGGCTACTTAAACTATTAAAGATACTTGTTTTTGTAGAAGTTGAAGCCCTTTATTTTAATTGTGGCTTTCCACAAAATGGAAATCATTATTCTTTAGAAAAAGCAGGATTTTGAAAGCAAAAGGAAGTTAAGATGATTTCAGATAGTTGTAGGGTTTGTTTCCTTCCCTCTGTAATAAAAGCTCATCATTCAAAGCCACACACGCCACTGCTGCTGGACTTTATGCCACACATACTGTAAGTGGTCATAATTTTCTCCACTGTTCCCTTTGGTACTCTGCTAATGGACTACCTGAAGGGCTCCTGCACATTTTCCTGTTTAGAATCAGATTACTTGCACCAGAGCTAACTAAGAATCAAAATGAGCTTTATTTGTTGCCAGTGGACTTTCTGTACTAGGGGGGCTTTCATTTATTTTTTCAGAGGGCTCAAGGGTGGTTATTACTTCATCCAAGGTACCTCACAAATCCTAGGTAGATTATATGAGCTTACTGCAGATAATTTGGATCCCCAGAGGAAGAAATTTAATGGCTTTGATGATTCCCTCACCCTCCCTTTAACTACAGCATTAAACAAAATATTTATTCTTGTGCAAAAAAAAAATCCTTTATATATATAATATCTAAAACACAGGTCATGGTCATGAAATTCCAGCTTATGTTTGAATGACCCTCATCCTTTCTTTCAAGTAATTTTGACCACTTACATACATTATTGTGGGGGACCGTCTAACATCCACCAGGTCATTGGTGCCCATTGGGGTTAGGGTGAGTTTTAGCACTTTGGCTAACATCTGCCCCCTTTTTATTGAATGTTTGCCTTTGTTGAACTTCCAAATGAAAAATATTTTAACAAAAAAGGTGTAATGCCAAAATATGAGACTTAATTTGTGATGTAACATTTTCCAGTTTTGGATAATCTCTCTATTTACCACATAGCTAAACAAAGTCCAATCCTCACCTTAGATGGGTCACCAGGGACTGGGTAGGGATGTTAAATGGTAACAGGAAGCCTCAATGATAAACAATGAGGATTTTGCACTTATTTCTAAACTTGCAGAAACAGGCTTTTACCACTTAGGGGCAGCAGAAACAAAACACCTTATAAAAGCCAACAGCACGTAGCAGTGACACCAGTGACGTGCGGTCAGGGGAGGCAGGTGAGGCAGTGCCTCCCCTGTCATCACGACAAGTAAAATACTAACAATGATATAATTATATAAAACTGTTTTCTGAATTATTTCAACACGTTAACGGTCAAAATCGCGGAATTTACGCATCGCCTGTTCAAACACATGGAAGAAATGCGGGGCGAGCCAGTGCAGTGTTGTGGATCACCTCTGGGGGCGCTGTGTCACATACAATAAATGAAGCAGGCAGTTGGCGCCTGTTTGATTGATTACACATGTACTACACATGCTGATGTTCCACAGTCTGTCTGATATACTGAATGAATGTGTGACATTTTTATACTTTGTGATCGGTCATAAATGCACGGTGAAAACACACAGAGTGAGGCAGGAAGTACCGTGCTGCACCGATAGGGGGCAGTGCTGCAACAGTGCTGCCCCAGCAGCAGTGCTGAGAAGGAATTAATCTTGAAATAAAGGTAAGAGAATACATGTTTTTTTTTATTTATTTAAAAAGAGAGACCCCACCACCACAAAAAATAAAATAAAAAAAATAGTTTGACCTTACATTAAATATTTTTTTTCTTTTCTTGCTATCATTGTTGAACAGTATGGAGTTGATTAAAGCATAATTAAACATTAGCATAATGCCATAAAATTGAAATATAAGCTTCTGTTTTGGGTTCATATGTGTGAACATTAGACTCCAGACGAGTCAGTGCCTCACCGTCACAAACCTCACCGCACGTCACTGAGTGATGCTATCTATGGTGGGGTTGGTCATGGAGAGAAGGTCACAGATTTAGAAGAAAAATAAATAAATAAAAATAATGTAAGTAGCAGGTTGTTCCGCATATTCTTGACACCCACAGAGTCAAAACCATTTAGCTGGTCTGCACATTCAGACTGCAAACACACTATAATGCCAGAACCTTCAGAGTCTTCTCAGCGTGCTGTCCCTTTTTTGTTTTTTTGGCATCAATTCAAAGAAACTGTAAAGCTTTTGTTTTAGTGTTTTACAGCTTTTTTTTTTTTTTTTATCAGCACCCTTCAGAAATCAGTCACTGTCATGCATACAGTTTCATTGTAAGTGCCTAACTTAGGATCATAGCTTTAGCAAATAACTCCAATCACACAGAATCACTTTAATGACAAACTTCACGTGGTTACCCTCTTGGCTGCAGTTTTTTAGTGTTTCAGGGTGATTTTGTTTCTGCCCATCAGCACCTACGGGTGCTGCACCTCAGTGAGCCCCAAACCCACTGCCACTTCTTCTGTGTTATGTCACTAACTTGTAGCTAGCCATAAGGTGGCGGATTGTAGTGTATAAATTAGCTTGATGCTACTAACCCTCCAAAACCTTTCATTTTTCTGTCCACATTTGCAACAGTTTTGCACATTTAGTTTAGCAAGAAGGTCCATTTGGACCTGTAAATTACTAACTAAGTGAATATTGTTTTTTAAAAATATTGTTCATGATTGGTTAATAATAAAACAACAGCCTTATAAAGAACCAAATACCCTTCCAGAAGATCTTAATGTCTCTTTGCGTCTATCTTCATTAGTTTTTAAAGCACCCAATATTCCTCCTGACCCTCTTCTTCACTTACTACTCTACTGCAGCTGAGACCGTTTTGGCCAGCCTTCAGAGCAGCAGTGGCAGATAGTAAGAAGGACCGCGTGCTCTGAAACCCTGCGGGATCACAGCGGCCAAACTTAGCCTGAGTGAAGACAGAGGCAGAGGAGAAAGAAGTCGACTATCTGGCTGCCTAAAAATGTATAATCTCATAAGAAGTCTGGTGCCTGCTGACTGGAGAGCACAGGGACACCAAATACAACTTTAAAAGCCTTTTTCTTTCTTTTGCACTCCACATCCCTTTATCACAGACAAGCCATGTGCTGCTGGCTGAAAGGCGAATGCCTGGCAGGAGACCCCAGTGGAATCATGGGAGGAAAAAGCGTGTGTGTGTGCATTTGTGCTCCACGTTTCTTTTCTTTCAGCATTTCTTTCAAATAAAACAATACTAAATATTTCATGTTATGATTTTCCTTTGGAATAATGTAGCTTTTGTTTTTACATGCTTTCTCCACCATCGTTAATATTAAAAGGGGGCCTCAGCAAAAACGTCAAAATTGATGCATTGTGTGGGCTGAGGGTATGTGGTGGAGCACGGGCAGTAATTCTGAGAGGGTCACATGTAAAACAAAGCAATGCATTCAAGAAACCAAACAAACAAACAAAAAAATAATACAATAAAATAAGATGGTCATTTCTTAATGCCATATGTTTAAATGACAGCAAAGAATGCTACTGCATCTGGTAATCGAGGGGAAATTCCTCACTGTTAGCACCGAATATTTATTATAAGTGCATTTTTTGTGAAACAATAAAGTGCAAAACATAAAATCCTACAGTTCCTAAATCTGCATCTAGAGATTCCAGTGTTTATGCCAACCTGCAGTATGAAAGAGTGTAACAGAACAGTTCATATACTGATGAGCCAGTGGAGTTCTGTCCAACGAAACCCTGATTAGGGACCGTTGTATCACCATAACAGAGTTATGTAAATGATTACGATTACATCTTTGGGCCAGCGGTGAACAGACATCAGCTTAATTTATTTTACAATAACATTTAATTGTCTTAATTTGAGTGGGATTTTTCTTTTTTTCTGTTGTATATATATACACTGTTCCACTGGTGAATGCTCACTAAACACAGCAAAGTTTGAAATAATGACTATAAAACTCAGGCTTCAGATTCCTCTAAACACTCTGTTTTAGACAGTTTATTCTACCCCTGGTTCTTTATGATTTATTAACCTTATATATTCATCTCCGGTAGGCAACTATGGCTGTGATCATAGCAGTCCAACCCACCTTCATTTACTTCTTCGTTCACAAGGGGCAGCCAACCAGGAGAAAGGTGCACTAAGAGGAGTGGGAACAATGGTAAAGCTTGAATGAAATGGGGGGGCTGCACCAAGGCCCAGCATAACATAAGGATAAGGTGAATCATGCAAAGTTACTCTGGTAACCGGAAGTGAGCAGAATGAATCCGTTGCTGATTTTTAAAATTTCATTTGTAATATTTTACGGTATGTTAGAATTAGTCTTGGTCTTAGTGGCCAACTGAGGTACTGCCAATAAAGCAAAAATAAAAGCATAACCCTCTGCCTTGAAAACAGCTCAGTGGTGCAGTTTCCAAGAAATTTCTTTATGTTGTTCCAAAAATCTTGGAAAACTGGTCACAGATCTTCAGTGGATGCAGGCTGTCTCCCACTCTGAGTCCATGATTTTGAGATGGGGGCACTTTGGTGCATAGTATCTGCTTCAGTAGCAATGACTCTTCCTGGATATGGGATCTTTGTTCTGATGAGATATGAGCCCTGATAATGTTGCATCATAGCTAAGATGTTAAATGCATAAAATCTTTGCACAGAAATGTAATCCCAACACATCACGCTTACATAACACAATAAAGCATGAATAAAACCAGAGCTGAATGTGAACTGGCTCTGACTGTGTCTGCTGCTTTCAGGGTTTATTTGTCACCTCAGCAAAACCCAAACCAGACCCACTTTGTGGAAATGGTTTTTAGCTCGCTGCGCTCTGGCTACAGATGCGAAATGTCTTTATTCTGAATTATTATAAACCGAAACGCTTAGAGAGACATGCTTCAACATTAATTTTCTTTCTGCTGTGGGATGCTCTGCCTCGTGCCTTTGATGCTGCTCCCTTTCAACGTAAAACAAGACATGAATTTAACATCGCCGCTGTTTATCTCGGCTAAGGCTCGTGCAGCTTTCAAATGCAGAAAATTTCCCGCGGCCATGTTGCTCAGAACAATTTAGCAGTTCAAAGTTGTTTTAATATGTCTCTGTGTGGCTCTTCTCAAAGAACTTCCCAACACTTTTCAAAGACTAACAGTAGAATTAACATCAAACACCTCTGTGTTGCTCCATCTTTGAGGTTCCACAGCACTTGAAAGCAACTGTTTAACATTTTTTTTTATCAGTAATCTTTGAAGAAGCTGTGGAGATTTCTATGTACTGTACAAGCATGCGGTGTTTGGTTTGGTTGTGCTGTCTGTGATCCATCTCACTGCCCGGGGTCACACTGATCTCTGTTTGTTCGCTCTCCTTATTTTTTTTTCTTTTCCAGCTATTCATCCGTTCTGGACTCGGTGGTGAGTTTACACCACAGGGAGGAAGGTGATTCACCTCTGAGGGGGAAGAGAAAAGAGATTTCCCCTCAGCTTAAACAGGAGCAACGTGCGCTTTCATCTCTGCAAAATGTCTGCTGAAATATTAAAGGTGCTTTGAATGTGTTGTTTCCAATAAATAAGTCATCACTTAATTTGAAGACACGAGTTTGAGTGGTGGAAACAACAACTACTCAAAAACACTGCATTTAAACACGATCAGTCTCATTTTACCAGACAACAGTGAACACTTTTCTTTAATGGGTTTAATCAATTAATCAACAAATGTGATGAAGAATATTGAGGAATACTGTTGTTTGCCCCTTAGGCACCCTGTTGCTATAGTACATTATTAATTATACCTAGTAACATGTTAAAAACGAACCACTTTGCACATTATTAACCACCTTTTCATTGTTTGTTAACAGTAAATAATGAACTCTCCTTGATTAATTAAGAAATTACATTTACATCTGTGTCATGGTGGACACGCACTAAAGGTCAAAGTTCAAGCCACTAAAAAACTGCCAGAAACTGACAGGGCCTGTCAGTGGCTCTGGGTCAGCTTTGTACAAACACAAAAACATAAGCGGGAGAGAAAACGAGGGGGGGGGGGGGGCAGAATGTATGTGTGGCAACGCACAGAGAATCTGTGGAGAGGACGAGAGACCAGCGCTAAGCTGGGCCAGAAGCAGCACAGTGGAAGTGCGTTTAAATGGACTTACTGGTGGATCTCAGACAGCGAGGCCTTGGGGGGAACATGTCAGGGTCTGGGCTGGTGGGGTGGGTGGGTGAGAGCAGACTGGCGTGATTCATTAGGCAGGTGGGTGGAGGCTGGAGAGGCAGTGGCTGAGTACACTGGCTCTGTGGCGAGGCTGAGTAGGTCTGTGATTCCAGTAAAGGAGCAAACTGACGAGCAGGAGAGATTAAGATTACTGACAGGCAGATAAGAGTCACGCACAAGAGGCGAGCTAGCTGTGCTACCACCATGGAGGCTGGACAATCTGGCGGCGAGTCAGCGTCTCAGCCACTCCTAAATCCTCCAGGCCTCGATTTATTCAACAGCCACAGGTGTGCTCCTTGGTAGCAGTCACGAAGGCGGAGCCACCTGGAAACAGACGTATACACACACCACGCAGCCCACCCTGCCAATGGTCAAAATGCCTTCTGTCGAAGAACTGCTGCATAAAATGTGAGGAATCATGTTTTCATGTCGATCTGCTGGCTGATGTCTTCAGCCTCCTGCTTCCGGTTAACAAGGAAATGACTTAACGTCACGGAGCTTCCTGATTGGCCGAGCAAACTCAAAATTTCAAGTTATTAGCCCAGAATTTCCAGTTACGGATGGCGATTTTTTTCTTAATTTTTTTTTTTTTTTGTGGCCGAAACAAACTTCCATAGAAAAGACTCTGAGCTCTGTAAACACTTTGACGCTGAGTTCGTTGTCTTGGTCACTCACTTTGGGTCGCACTGGATAAAAAATAAAGTTATTATATAAATCTTGGTCATACAATGTTTCAAAAAGGAGTACTTTCTGCTCACTCACAGTAATGACTTGTCATTCACAATTTATTAATCAATGAGCAGTGGTTTCACAGGTAGACCCTCCCCCTTTTCATCGCATCCGGTTTCTTGCAACCAAGATCGTGGTGGGGCACATGTTCATCTCAAGGCTTCAAAATGAGAGCTACACTTCACTTTACACATATTTGTTGAATGAGGAGCAGCGGCAAGAAGACCTGAGCACAGCAGAAATCACTGTTAACCAGCAAGGCAGTGATTTAGTCAGACATAGAGGAGGAGAGGAGGAGAAAGGGTGGAGGCGGGTTGCAGTGTTGTTTGCAGATGCAACAGCAACTGTAAGCATTCTAAAGAAACAACAGGTGATGTGATCAGTGGTCTGTAAGATTGCTCTGAGTTTGAGTTGATGACCTGCCTGAATTAATACTATGCTCCATTAAAACACAGCGCTACATTAAACTTTAAAACAGGACACTGACTTCCTCATCCATCCAGATGCTTCTGCTTATCCAAGAGACGGGAGACATCCTGGACCGGTTGCCAGTCTAACATGGAGAGACGTTCACTCTCTCACTCACACCTCTGGCCAATTTCGAATCATCTGAGGCATGACTTTGGACTGTGGGAGCAAGCCAGAGTGCCCAAGCATGCAAACTCCACCCAGGAGATTCCTTCTTGTTGTGAGGTAACAGAGCCACCCACCACACCACCCTGCTGCCGTCTACATCAGTAGATATAAACTCTAAAACCTGCTGAGCTGCTGTAACACTCACTGGAGAATAGGAGTTGTGTTAAGGATTAAGGATGAGAACGTTGCTTCAGTGGTTAACTTTGCATCTGTTATAAGGATGCCATTTAGGGGATGTAGTGTGAGGACTCATGACCTCCTGTTTGTTATGTTCTAAGTCAGCAAGAGAGCTTAGACGGACAAAAAAATCTATAGGTCACAAGATCAGTAGATCAACCTGTCAACAAGGGGGGAAAGCACTTTTTAAGACCTGGCACGATACAAATATATAATTTGGAGAGCTCCAGGGCAATTCTAAATGTATGACTTTCAGTGTCATACAAGACAGCCTCTTTATATAATCTGCTTTCCGAGGCTGTGCATGCACAGTAATAAATATCATGGGATGGTTTCCTGGGATGTTTTGGTTTGAAATGTTAATGACCTGAAATTATTTTTGTACATCTTTAAATATACATGCTGCAGATTTTCTTTGAAGAACCAGAAAGATTCTAAAATTCTGTGGACACATTGTAAGATTGTAAGGAAATGCAGGCGCCCTCTCTCCTGGTCACTTCATGCTCCACAGAAGCAAAGGAGTGCTTAATATAACACTGTGATCATCAGAGGCTCCCCAGCAGCTGACTGACAAAAGGTGACAGAGGTTGCAGGTACGAATCCGCCTGGACATTTTATATGCCGGTCACCTGTCAATCAAAGTGATGTCATGTTCCAGTGGACCTCACTGTCCCCTGCCACCGTCAGATGGTGATGAGGGCAGACCTGATCATAGCTGCTGCTGTTGTTGCTGAGTGGCTCCTGGAAACACTTTCCAGGAGCAACACTCTTCATTTAAAAAGTTGAAATATATTTAACCTCTGCTGCTCTGCGCCCAGAGTGTGAAGCCATTTGGAGCTGCGATTGATTTAGAAATTATATTAAAGAGAAGTCTGAGACTTTCCCTGTAGATACATGACCCAAAGCAGCACAGCAGCCACAGAGTCACGACTGTCATCGTATCAAAGGGAATCTTTATCTCACCCGGCTCCAGAAAGATCCATCATAGCTGCCGTCTTCTCTCACTGCAATAAGTGTTCAAGAATCAGAATTTCTAACCTGTCACACAACATGCCTGATTCAAGTCTGTTTAGTTGCATCACTTCAAGCAGTGGGTCTGTATCAGAATAAACATCGCCTCAAAAGAGAGCTGCTGTGTCTGATCTGGTCTGAGTCTGCTATGGTGGCAACACAAAGGACATTTAAACACAAAGCGTGTGCGACAACAAACACAGAGAGCGACGAGGAGCTGGATTGATCTGAGTTTGTAAGAATTTTTTATGCCATTTTTGTTCATGATTGTTACTTTCTGTTTTTCTTTACTTATTGAAATTAGAAGTAAAAATCTCTTTTTTAAGAACTCGTCCTGTTCAGAGTAACGCAAATCTGTTTGCAGCTGATTCTCAGAGGATATTGTAGGAATGGATTAAATGTTCTTATAATAGCACGTCTGACTAAGTAGTTTATAATCTAACCAAGAGGTTCTGAGGAATGCTCTCCACAGGAGCTGGAAGAAAACTGAAAGTGATCCCACATGCTGTGCACTGGATGTCACACCAGGGAAAACCATGGTTGGAGACCACGGTAGGACCAGAATTACTGTAACCACGTGCAATCAAATTGTGCTCTTGTTGCTTCAAAGACATGAAACAGGTCTGCAGCCACTTGCAGTCAGTCGCTGTCTAGTATTTCAAGGCAGCGATAAAACAGCAACAAAACGGAATCAGTCTGCTATCAGTTTGTGACTGAATTGTCAAGCTGGCTCTGCTGTCTGTTTGTGGTAATATAGCAATTAACTGTGATAAATCAGCAATAATTGTTCATCCGTTGACGTGTGTTGCAAATTTTTTGCTGTCTGCATTCACAGAAATTGACATTAACCACTTATATTCATGGTTAAGCCAGAACGTCATACAAACAAAACCACACTGTGCAGCAGCTTCATTCTGCACGTCATCAGGCTCCTGAACTCCAGCCTGAACTGATGGACTCGGACACACACACACGACAGACTGACACACACACACACACACAAGGGACTCTGACACACACACACATACATACATTATATACTTACACAGACATACATATATGATGGACTCAGTCAGACACACATACTCAATGGACTCTTGACACACAACTTAATGCACGCAGCTACTTTATTACACTACTGTGACTAAACTACTGCATCCTTGCACAATATTGCAGTTTGCACTTACTCTGTTTCCACACTTTAACTTGCTGCTAGAATCTATGCTGCTAAATATTTATCAGTGTAGATCGTCCATTGTCCTGTCTTCTTCCTTTATTACTTTTTAGCACAGGAACTTTCCTGTATTTATTGTACTGTGTATTTATTGTACTCTGTATCTGCACTGTGTACTGTAACTGTCTTGCACTTTTTAATTCTATATCCCTGGAGGAACATTGTCTTAAATATGTGCATGCATATATATATGAAATAACAATGAAACCTTTAAACTCAACTCAACTCAACTCATAGATTTGAAACAGAAATTCCTCCTCAAAGAGTGACGCAGTTGCCACCAGATACCAGTTTAACTGTAAAATGTTAGCAGTTGAGTCGAGTCCCCTACTGCAAAGACATGCATTGTGTCACTGCACTCAGACCAGGGAACCCGTGCAATCAGCTTGTGATAAAAGTGGTCGGTAGAGGTTGCCACAACAACTCACAATTGGTCGAAAGTGAAAAAAAAAAAATAATCAATGCAATCACTGGGTAACCAAAGATTTTCCCAGCCACAAGGAGGTTGCAATCCTGTCTTTACTCTAATGTGACTGAGCCATTACTAGGTATAGTTTCTTCTGGACAACCGTAAGGCTGGAATAACCATAATGTACTCTAGTATAATACTGTTGATGATTTCTAGATTGTGCCTCCAAAAACACAACTCCAAGTGAATTCTCTCCACAAATACAAAAGTCGGTTATTTCAGTTGACAAGTGCGCCAACGGGGCTGTCTATTTGATTGGACATCTCAACTGTGTTTACGCTGTTGGTGCATTTTTAGTGGAATTATCTGACAAGTAATATGATGTCTGCTGTGTGGTACAGATAACAGAGCAGGAGAGAAGTCCCAAAACTCTGAACACCAGATTTGGTGAAAGAAAATATGGTTCTTTATTAGTCGTCGCACTAACGAGCATGCATGTCTGTGCAGATGATAACGCCATCCAGATATGTAATATGTGGTTCCAAAAACTGACACAGTGGTGGTGAAACACTGATGGTGAGACAAAACTTGTGAAGCTGCTCTTCTGAATTTTTGCAGCTTCTGTTTTTAAGGTCAAGGTAGAATTTTCTGCAGATATGATATATTTTAACCCTCACAGGATGCAGTGAACTTAAAAAGCTAATGTTAGCCCATCTGTAGAACAGTTTGTTTTGTTTTTTTTTCAGTAAAATTTAACAGGGAGGAAAATATTTTTTACTAATATTAATCCAAATTTTTTTTCTTCCAGGTGTGTTCTGGAGAACTTTGCATATTTCGCCATTCGGTTCAAAAAGTCACTGGAGCTTGAGCTATATCACTGAGTTCACCATTCAGGGCAAAACATCTGGGTTGGGAACATTTTCTTTTGCATTTGGGCAAATTCCGGTTTTGGCAACTGTTTTTTCTTTTTCTTTTTTCCCCCTGTGGCTGTGGGTATAAAAGTATAAGTAGCATAAGAGTTAGTTTATTATGTTGCCTTTTGTATGACCTTGACTGTTGTAGAGCTGCACTAAGTGGTCCTCCAGTCATTTACGTTGTTAATTATGTTTCCAACACACAAATATTTTTCTTTTTCAGGTAATTCATCCATAATCCTCTGTTTGCATCCCAATGGGTCAAGGAGCTTTGAGGCGCTATTATGTGTGATTGCATCTCCATCAGGGTCACCTTGCACTTGCATAAAAACAGCCTTTAATTGTTCTCTTCCACCAGTCTCCCATCATCTTTCCTTTTGTTTTCTTCCAAGGGATGTTAAGAGGAAGGCTGATGAGAATAATCTACATGCCAGAGAGAGAAAGAGCGAGACAAGAAAAGAGGGAAAGACGGCGCGGCAAAACTTTGAGATGGGAGGTGATGATGCAAGTCAGTGGCAAGATGCCTAATACCCCCAGCTAACGATCCAGCAACTGGAATGCAAACCCTCAGTGAGTTCAGGTGGGGAGGTTCAGCTGGGGGAAGGGAGGAGAATTCTCCCCTTTCTTTTTTAACGGGGATGTCAGGGTGTCACTCTGCTCCGAGGCCTTTGGCGCCATTGTCACTTCCTCTTCCTGCACAAATAGCTCAGCGGCAGCAAGTGATGATCAAGGAGGGAGATTTAACATTCAGACAATGACTCTACTCTGAAAAGAAATGTTTTTAAATCTCAAAAACAAGAAATAAAATCTAATCTATGTTTATAAAAAAGATAGCTCAAATCAAGCAATAGTGAAAATAGCTTCTAATTTTTATACAGTTTGTTACCTGGAAATAAAAATGTACTTCAAAGATGTATGTAAACAGGAATCCCTAGAAGGGGGGGTTACAAAACAAAATGTGGTCTGACCTTCAACTACACTTTGGGCACAGGAGAAATAAGGGAAACCAGTAGCTCAACCCTAAATGATGCACCATCAAAGAGGTTTAGCCATGCAACTCCAGCCTTCAACGAGCATAAAACGTTTCACAAAGTTCCACAGGAGAAAAAAAAGAGCAGGGGATTCATGTATGAATGTATGAACAGACTGATCCTCCATTTCATCCATGGAGAATCAGCTCAGCAGCCCTCAGACACACCACCTTTCAATCATCACCCCTTTAAAAAGAATGAAAAAAAAAGAATCAAGGATGAATAAATATTAGAATACCATAACATTATTAAAAATGGTACATAACCAAGCTTTATGTGAGCTTTGGCACAGTATAAATCCAAGAGCAGAGAAACTGTGTGTTTAGAGCAGTCTGAGCTTTTGGCTCACAGAGATTATTTGTACATTTGACCTCATTATGTTAAACTTTGGACCATGGTTAATTATGAGCATCCACCAGCTCATGCAACTTTCCCAAAAAGACCCTCTCCTTCAGTCACCCAAACTTTTTGGAACATCCTAACAATAACACAACCACCATCATCTGGGTTGTGATCATTTTTCAGTAATGATTCTAATATCTTCTTTGACATTTTTCAGTCAATCCTATATTTTATGTTTACTTCCACAACCTATGACACAGTATTGTACATTGCAATAAGCTGCTGTAACTCAGTGACCTGCACACACGCACAGGTATCCAATGCAAAGTGTCTCTAATGCAAAATGTCTGTAGTCACTGCTTAATGGTCCAGAAAATGTCCAAAAATATAATCCTCCTTATTCAGTTTCATCAGGCACGACTTCATTTTTTTCTGTTATTTTCTGTTTCTGTCATCAGAACACTTCAGTATCAAAGGCAGTGCTGCTGCACTGTGAACCTCCCACAGAGCGCTGCGCCATCGTGTTACTGTGACAGGAAGGCAACATAAACAAACGTCTTCATCATTCGGTGTGCATAAATTGAGATGAGGCTTCACCAGTCTCAGAAGCACAGACATGCTAAATGTGTGTTTGGGAAAAGCATTGCCGGTCTACGGTTTGTCCAGAGAGGAAGCCGGAGTTTTGTTTGTTCGGATCAGATTACAATTAAGAACAGTCATAACCTGCTAATTAATGCTTTTCACCTAAGAAAAACAAACAAACAAAAAAAAAAATTAAAGCAAGTAGTTGCTGATCAAAAGGAGTGAAGGACCTAAACAGAATCTGCCAACTTACAACAAAACTTAAGTTCTAAAAAACAGATTTTCTGTCCATTGTACGGCTCAATTTCCTTCATCCTCATCTTTAATTATAGCCTCGCTCTGCAGTACCTGGTCTGGGCTGCTTCTTCTCCTCAGCGCACAATGAACACATAAAAACACAGGCGAGCTTGCCTTTTTATCTCCTGACACTTCAAAGGCAATCCATGCAAAATTTAGCATGCCTATTTTACCACCAGCACAGGAGCTCATAGATTGTCCTCTCTGCATCAGAGTGAAGACATCTCACTGGGGAGAGGTGGGCGGTGGGTGGAGGTGAGACAGGGTGACAGGTGGTTCTGCTGCACACACAAAACCAACTCAGACTTATTCTGTGGCTCCTTCAGCCTTCAGAGGCTCACAGCAACCTTTCAGGAAGACAATATATTGTAAAAAGATTCACATTTCCATGAAAATAGAGCTACAACCAAACAGAAAATGTACTTTTTTAGTATATCATCTTTACAAAACTGTGACTGTGGCTTGTACAGATCTGTAGATTTTGTTGTGATCAGTGCATGTGTGTAGAGCCCTTAAATATAAGCTTGATGACAATAAAATAATGTCTTTTGAACAGCTGCAAATGCACAAAACCAACTTATTGCACATTGGATAGAACTCAAGTAATTTTTAGTTTCAAACTGAACACTCAATGTCATATATTAAAGCACTCTGGTGGTGAGGCACTTAAAGAGGATACCCCACCGTTTCTCAGTTCTTCGGCCCACCTTCACTAGGAGCGTTCCGAAGCAGTCAATACCACAGGAGTAAAACGCTGGTGGTGGGAGGTCGGCCATCCATTGTACAGTGAGTCAGGATCTCCATCAATGACACTCGACACACACCTGCTGGCAACGCTTTACCATCTCACGCCTCCTTAGGATCTACACCCTGTGTCTTAACTCCGTGAATGCACATTTGGGTCCAGGGTGGCACCGTTTGGCATCATATTCCTGGATGAGTGATTTGGTAGTGGGCTGACTAGGGTCAAGAACAATGGGGGGCACTACAGCTGGATCTAGTCCTTCCCCCCTGCAGAATCGTCCTCCCACCCCGATGACTGAATGAGTTGCGTTGAACTCCGGTGGGAGGCAAAGTAGACGACTAAAGGATGCCACAGGCTTAACTGCTCTGAAGAGGTCATGATCATCGGCAAAGCTCTCTTGCTGTGCCCTTCGGAATGCGAGTAATTTGGCATGCTGGTATGTACTGGCTGTAGGTGGCCCTCAAAGACTAGCTGCCCTGCAAAGCTCCTGTGCTAGTGCTTCCATTAACTCCTTCCAAGTCTTAAATGGAGACCAGCCCATACTCAGTGGATCAGTGGCACTACTCAGACCACAGAAAACCGAACGTTTGAGTTCGGTCGTATCTCCTGACTTGGAGTGGTGCTGCAAAGGAAGGGTTGGCCACTCTTCGGGACCTAACTGCAGAATTTCTTGTCCCTGACTCCACCGTCTTGGTTCCCCTAGCTCTTGCAGGACCCTTTGTGAGGTCATCTGCTGGATTCCGCTGAGAATCAATGTATCGCCAGGCCTGGAGGTCCGTAAGTTCCTGTATCTCCACTACTCGGGTGCCTAGCCAGGTAAGGACAGTGGTGGAGTCACTCTAAAGCACACAGTGGCGAATCTCAAGTGTGAGCTCATTCCTTAGCAGCTTGGCTAATGGCGCTTCCCTTACTGCCACGCATAATTCTAGTCAAGACATGGAAAGTTGCTTCTGAGGGGCAACTCTCAAGCGTGCGAGAAGGAACACAATGCAAATCCTCCCTTTATGATTTTCAGACTGCAGGTAAGCAACCTATCCATATGCCTTCTCTGAGGCTCAAAGAATATGTGAATGTCACTCGTAGTGGTGGAGTGGTCCATGTCTGCCGGGGTGTAGCATCGAGGCAGCTGTATGTGAGGTAGGTGCTCAAGTTCATGTTTGCAAGTGCGCCAGGCGCTCAGAAGCTCTGCTGGAAGACTGGGGTTATCCCAGTCTCTCTGCCTGTCCCATAGCCGCTCGACCAGGACCTTTGCCCTTGTGGTGTAGGGTAGTAAGAATCTGAGTGGGTCATACTGACTGGCTAACACCTGGTAGATGTTCCACATGGTCACCATGCCACAGGTGATAGGCCTGTGCTTGTAACTGAAGATGTCTGCCAGCACAGCTCTAAGGTTGTTTTCCGCGTTTCCGACTTATCACATGTTAGCCATAGCTCTAACTTCTCCAACCTGGCCTTGGCAGATAGGTGGCTGATGACGTCCGGCATGTTGCTCACCCACTGCCGCATCTTAAACCCTCCACTCTGGAGAAGTTAGTCTTTCTAACAGGTACCATGAGGCCATACCTGGACACTTCAGAGGTTGCACTGGTAGACCAACTCCTCCAGGATAGCACATCAATATATACCATTGCCAGAAGATTTGTTGTGTCTCCCAGCTCAGTCTCAAGAGCATGGAAGACATTTCAGGAGACAGGCAGTTACTCTAGGAGAGCTGGACAGGGCCATAGAGGTTCTTAACCCATCAGCACGACCAGTATCTGCTCCTTTGTGTGAGGAGGGACAGGATGAGCACTGCCAGAGCACCGCAAAATGTCCTCCAGCAGGTCACTGCTATGAATGTGTCAGACTTGATAGTCCGGGGAGGCATTTTCATGGAGTGACACACAGACCTCAATAGCCGGAGATCGGTCCGCCAGGGCCTCTTGGCGACTTCCCAACACACATTGCACCTGACCTTTATGATGCCACCTGCAGGTTGGTGGGCATACAGGAGGGCAGACCCATGTCTCCTCTTCATGCTGCGTCCGGCTGGGCACCATGGGCTAATGCCCGGCCACCACACTCTCTCCCTCGAGGTCCCTCCCCAGGCCTGGCTCCAGGATGGGGCCCCGGTAATCCTATCCCGGGCAGAGTAAACAGTTTCCTTGATGTGTCTTCCATGGGGATCATTGGTATCGCTCTTTGTCTGGCCCCTCACCCAGGACCAATTTGCCATGGGAGACCCTACCAGAGGCCAAAGGCCCAGACAGCATAGCTCCTGGGATCACTGGGACTCACAAACCCCTCCACCACAATAAGGTGGCGATTCATGGAGGAGGAGACATTGAAAGGATCCAGTTGAGGTGATTCGGGCATCTGACTAGGATGTCTCCTGGGCGCCTCTTGGCTGACGTGTACCGGGCGTGTCTTACCAGAAGGTAAGACTGACTGCCATTAGGTATCAGGAGTAAATCCTTGGACCCATTGTCAGACCCTATGCTGGTGCAGTGGGTCCTGGGTTTTGCCTGGTGCACGACATAGATTGCAGAGAGTTCCTGGAGAATGAAGGAATTGATACCACTGGCTGATCCCACGCTCACCTAACCTAAATCCAAAAGAACACGCCTATGTTTCGGTCCATCCAACTCTGCCAGGTTGCACCTCAGACTGTCCAGGAGCTCAGTGATGCCGTGGTCCAGATCTGGGAGGAGATCCCCCAGAACACCAACTGTCATCTTACCTGCAGCCCCAATGTTGTCAGGCATGCATACAAGAATGTAGCATGCATATAAATAGCTGAGTACCATTTTGAGTTGCTGCAAGGAAATTTGAGGAAACAGGATTAGCCTTTCGCATCATTTTTTCACTTTGATTTTGGGGTGTCTTTGAATTCAGCCCTTGGTAGGTTGATCATTTCCTTTTCCATCAAACGATGTGTCATCCTTTCATTCCTAACACATTACCCAGTCCATATCAGCATAGATATGCAGCATAATTTTTTTCCCGCCCACTGAGATCTGATGCTTTTTCAAAGTGTTCCTTTAATTTTTTGAGCAGTGTACAAACCCAGTGTAGGCTTTAATCATCATGTGTCAGTTACTTTCTGAGCTGGCAGCAGTGCTGCAGTCTGTGTGGACACTGCACATGTGTGAGCCACACCAGGTCAGCAAGGTAGCTGTCAGGGGCCCAGCCTCAGAGACGGTTTTTGGATTTTATCATTTTGTCATACAAAGGGTAAAAATTTATTACTTAAATTCAATGTAGTTCAATAGCATTTCAGTGCAAACAAATCTCTGAACTTTCAAGGTTTTGGTAATACTCCATGCAGAAGAAAAGTTTCCTGCAGAGCTGATAGAGTTGAGGCTCAATTTACTTCAAAGAGTGATCAAATCATACTGAAGTCAGTCTTTATGTAGACAGGTCAGAAGTCAGACTCTGCCTGCCTGAAGTGTTTTTGTTAGAGGAGCTTTTTGTCTCAGTCTTTCTGTGTGAAGCAGCAGGAGGTCAGGGGACGGCATTCAGAGGGCTTCAGAGAGGAGAATACAGAGTCTAATTTCACATAAAATCCTAGTGAAGGATAGCAGAGCTAATGGAGTTTCAGTGAAGCTGCGGAGGAGGAGGTGAAGTGCAGACGGCAGAGGATGTTCCCAAGGAAAAGAGAGACTGAGCTTAGACAAACAGATGCTTATTTATGTTAATTTAAGACCTTTCTTAACTATAATTTCTCTACTTTTTAAAATTCAATGACTGGGTATAAATAACATTCAACTAAAATCAAGAAAAAGTGGTTATTTACAGGAAGTTATTCAAATTATGCGGTACTTGTATACAATACTAACTTTTTTAAAAGAAGAAAAGAGAAATCTTGAGTATTCAGTCAACAACAGTCTGGGTCCAACAAACAATCATCAAAGAAAGGATGAGTTAAGTGTGACATGGTTTGAAATGTAAGGCGTCATGAGATAAGACATTAAAATGAGAAGACTGTTACATAAGTGCATGTTTAAGTATCTGGGGTTGCAGGGGGACTTTCTAGTTTCAATGTGGGGAGTCTGTGTTCAATCATTTCTATAATTTTTCAAAACAGACATGTTCTGATTGGTCAGCTGTAGGGCAGAGTGAAAGAAATGACCTATTTTGTTCTATTTGTGGCACTTAATGGAAACACTGAGCATAACAATTTCTTGAAAAATGGTCAGAAAATGTGCAAACATATCCCCACTTTCAAGCCTTATCACATCTCCACCCTCTCAGTGGCCACCAACTTTTCACTCCAGCGTGCACCGTGGTCATTTGCACCCGCGTAAACGTGTCATACAAATTACTTCTGACAGACCATTAACCAGCCTTAAGCATGCCTCAGGTTGTGTTTATGCACACATAGCAATAGCAGCTTTTATTCATATACATCTATGTTCACAGACAAAACTCACAAAGTGCTTTAAAGCCAATATACAGCAAACGAATACAACAAAAAAGGTTGATTCAGACTTAGAATCAAATTTATAGTAAGGACATTTTATATTATTTTTATTTTATATTTAATTCATAAAATGTTTAAAAAAAACAACAAAAACAAAACAAAACGGATGACCCTTAAACTCAAACCTGATTTTATATGCTCACTATTTCTCAAATCAAACTGACACTTTTTGTGAGACAGTAAACTATATTAAAACTTGTTTATCTGACTGAAGAGCGTGAGCAAAGAGTAGTATTGGTCTGTAGGTAAAGGTGAGAGTTTGAAAGTGAATTTTGAATGTTGCTGGGAACCAGTGAAGAGACATAAGTAGAGGTGAGAGATGAGAGTCTGCTTGACCCAGTGAGCAGTCTTGCAAAAGCAGTCCAAAATAATTGAAAGCATCCAATCCCCAACTTCCTGAGTCCAGACAAAAGTGAATTGCAGAGCAGGAATATCCTCTATAGCTCCACTTTTGAAACAATGAATCTTACTAGCTAATTAGCACAAAAAGGAAATTGTGTTTGGTCGTTTATTTCATGCTTCCTGCCAACACATCTTACACCGTTAAAAAGCTGAGTATGTGGGTTGCCATCTATCCATCCATCCATTTTCATCTTCTTATCCGGGGTCGGGTCACGAGGTCAGCAGCCTAAGCAGAAAAACCCAGACCTCCCTCTCACCAGCCACCTTCTCCAGTTTGTCTGGGGAAGCATCGAGGCAGGCCAGTTGTCCTTTTTGTATTTTTTTTTTCTGAGGTGAAAAAAAAAAAGAGGTTCTGCAAAGCTGATTAACATGCTTGTTACAGGACAGGAACCGATCAGAAGGCACCGATTTCACACATTTCTCCTGTAGCTGGAATGTGAGAGATTATCAGCTGAAAATTGTGGCTCAAATGCTGCATCTGTACAAATAATACAGCTGTAAAAAACAGTCGTACTGAAAACAGTTATGTCTATAACTTCTGTTCCCCGAAGGAGAGTAATGAGGGACAACATATATAGTATGGGATTTCACACCCTATGTGTGCTGGCTGAAGACATATCTATTCATGCCTTTAAGGCAGGTGGTCTGTGATGACATTTGTGTGGCCTTACTCGCACATATACACCCCTGTCATCCCAATCATCCCTCAGTTCACCCATAGCCATTCTTCACCAAGTGCAGCTGCACAGCAGGGCAACCTGGTGTTGAAACTCATTCCTCTCCTTCAGCAAACAGAAGTTAGAGACATAACTGTTTGTTCCCTTTCAGTTCATACACACTCCACACAGCAGCCACCGAACTGGAGTCGGACCACCAGAACCCCAGTTCAAGGTAGACCCAGCAGAACGGACAGAATGAGCTATCAAAAGAGCAGTCACATCCAAACGATAGAACTGAGCAAAAGTGTGCGGTGATGACCAATTAGCTGCAGCACAAACATCACTCATAGAAACCCCTTTAAAAAGGGCCCACGATGTTGCCGTTCACCTGGTGGAACGTGCTCACACCCTTTTGAGGCAAAACGAGAGTCCTGGTGCCATACACCAGCGAGATAGCTTCTGTTTAGACAGAGCTCTACCCTGAGCTGGATTAGCAAAGCAAACAACTGGTCACATAAATGTTCATTCCAAGTGTGGTCAATAGCCACATAACAGATGCATCAAACTGAGAATGGTTGGGGTTCTATTTTATATCAAATAACAGATGGACAAATGATTAAAGGTAAACCCCAGGAAATTCAATAATAAACAGTGGATCAACCAAATAATAAACTATTAAATAATACTTTGGACATAGAACATCAGATATAAAGTGTTAACTTCTCAGTCTCTGTTTATCCTAATCTTAAAGGTCTTGCCACTGT
>JAVDPK010001736.1:120734-134302 GCA_034780415.1 Cichlasoma orientale | reverse complement strand
TTTGACATACGAGCAATTTAAGTTACGAGCAAAGTCACGGAACGAATTAAACTCGTATGTCAAGGTACCACTGTATTGCTAAAATCTAGCTTTTTCTTTTTCTCATGGTTGATGCTGGAAATGGAAGCCAGACACTGAGGCAAGGTACTTAGCAGTACTTAGCAGGGAGCACTGGCATCATATCCTATTTTTATTTATTTTTTTGTTGTTGTTGTTGTTTTGTTTTCTTTGCTGGCCCAACTTCTTCACACAGAAATCAATCTGCTGGCTGTTAGAGGCAACCAAGAGAGATGCTTTTGTTTTTTTTTAATTCAGCATTGCCAGTGAGCATTTATTAGATGAAAATTTGGGATAGGTGATGCATGTTAAAGGCATAACAGATATGAGGCTATAAATTTGCGAGGAAACTTTTGTATGTAGACCATCTTGCAATCTCCTCTGTTGTCATGTACTTTTGAATCAGCTTACATTTTTGTGAGAGCTTGGTTTTAGTTTTATATATTTAGTTATGTAATTTGGAAGTTGAGCTGTCATTGATATACATCAGTTTTGTCCTCTATGAACCTCCATACCTTTCGTAATGCTGCGTGTTGATGACGGATCTAGACATGACCTGCAACAGATGCACAGCTTAATTCCCTGTGCACACTCTAATGGAGACAAATGGATGAGTCAGGAAGCGACAGAAGGTGTCACACATCTATATTCATCTAAATTTTCTGAAAATTGTGTCTTTATAGCAGTTGTGCATTGATGTCGACAAATAGCTGATACCTGCTGCTGCTCTGCCAGAAGGCCTGAACAAAGGGCTTCTCTATTTTTTCTGACACCGTTTATATGGTGTCAAATTTATCCTCAGTTAGATGCTATCAGTCTGTCACATGATTATAACATTTGCACAGAGGGATATTCTGCTGCTCTGCACTCAGTGATTCAAGCCAGACACAGAGGGTAGCTGGTGAAAAAAGACAGATGACTTCTTTCAGGGGCTAATACAGCCCAAAATTAGTGCCAAACAGAAAGCGAGGAAGTAGAGAACTTGATTTGCATAGTATTTTTCAAAACGCAGAGTTACAAAGTGCTTCTCAGTTTGAATAAAAGCCACACATAAATATACATATTACAAACATACAGACATATAATCAATCATACTGTCAGATATTCATTTGAACATACAAACCTTCATACATACAAACAGCTTCAAACTATAGCCTCAAAATAAAGGGGAAATTTTAAAAGGAAAGCTAAGCTATATAAAAAAAGTGTTTTCATCAGTTATTTAAAACAAATCACAGACTGATGAGGAAGGCTGTTGCAAAGTTTGGGTGCTACAACCTAAAAAAGCACAATCACCCCTGGTTTTAAAGTTAGAGTGTGGAACAGTTAGGGGACCCTGGTTAGAGGATCAGAGAGGCTGGCTGCAGTCATAAGGTCTCAGCAGCTCTGATATATAAGCATGGGCCTGTCCATGTAGAGCTTTATATGTTAATAGGATTTTAAAGTGTATTCTGAATTTCACTGGAAGCCAGTGAAGGGATGCAAGAATAGGGGTGATATGTGAACGCCGGTTAGTTTTTGTTAGCAGCCCTGCTGCTGCGCTCTGCATCAATTGGAAACGGGCTATGGAGGACTGAGATATGTTATTGGGGAGGGGGCCAATGTAGTGACTGACCTCCTTAAAGAAATTGTCAGGGCCAAACACACGAACCTCAGTTTTACTAGAATTGAGATGGAGGAAATTTTAATGCGTCCAATCATTAATGGCAGAGAAGCATTCACTGAGGCAGGAGAGGCCGTTGAGGTTTTGGGCTTAACAGAAAAGTACAGCTGTGTATCATCTCCATAGCAATGATAGGAGAGTCCATTAAAAGCACAGATGGCCCAGGGGTAACATATATAAAGAAAACAGAACTGGTCCAAGGATTGAGCCCTGAGGGACTCCACATACAATCATGGCAATGAAAATGTTGGCACCCCTGAAAACTTTCCAGAAAATGAAGTATTTCTCCCAGAAAATTATTGCAATTACACATCTTTTGTCAAGCACATGTTTATTTCCTTTGTGTATATCAGAACAACACAAAAAACAGACAAAAAAAATCTACGCAAAACTCCCAAAATGGGCCGGACAAAATTACTGGCACCCTCAGCTTAATATTTGGTTGCACACCCTTTGGACAAAATAACTGAACTAACCATCAACAAGCTTCTTACACCTGTCAACTGGATTTTTAGACCACTCTTCTTTTGCAAACTGCTCCAGGTCTCTGATATTTGAAGAGTCCCTTCTCCCAACAGCAATTTTAAGATCTCTCCACAGGTGTTCAGTGGGATTTAGACCGGGACTCATTGCTGGCCACTTCAGAACTCTCCAGCACTTTGTTTCCATCCATTTCTTTGTGTTTTTTGAAGTATGTTTGGGGTTATTGTCCTCCTGGAAGACCTTGGAGGCAAACCCAGCTTTCTGACACTGGGCCCTACATTGCAACCCAAAATCCTTTGGTAATCTTCAGATTCCATGATGCTTTGCACACAGTCAAGGCCAGAGGCAGCAAAAAAAACAAAAAAAACAAAAAACAAAACATCTTTGAACCTTCACCATCTTTGACTGTAGGTACTGTGTTCTTTTCTTTGTAGGCCTCGTTCAGTTTTCGGTAAACAGTAGAATGACGTGCTTTACCAAAAAACTCTATCTCTATCTGTCCACAAGACATCGTCCCAGAAGAATTTTGGTTCACTCACGTACATTTTGGCAAACTGCAGTGGAGCTTTTTTATGTCTCTGTGTGAGCAGTGGGGTCCTCCTGGGTGTCCTGCCACAGCGTTTCCTTTCATTCAAATGTCGATGGATAGTTGGCGCTGACACTGATGCACCCTGAGCCTGCAGGACAGCTTGAATTTCTTTAGAACTTGATTGGGGCTGCTTATCCACCATCCAGACTATTCTGACTGGAACCTTTC
Source organism: Cichlasoma orientale (assembly GCA_034780415.1). Classification (NCBI taxonomy): domain Eukaryota; kingdom Metazoa; phylum Chordata; class Actinopteri; order Cichliformes; family Cichlidae; genus Cichlasoma; species Cichlasoma orientale. Next base: position 131,342 of record JAVDPK010001736.1, on the reverse strand, counting down.
ATCATTTTTGCTCTTCCGTCCACGTCCAGGGAGGTTAGCTGCAGCGCCGTGGTCTGTAAACTTCTTGATTATGTTGCGTGGACAAAAGAACATCAAGATCTCTGGAGATGAACTTGTAACCTTGAGATTGTTGATATTTTTTCTTCAAGTCCTCAAACAGTTCTCGTCTCCTCTTTTTGCTCTCCATGCTTAGTGTGGCACACAGACACACAATGCAAAGATTGAGTCAAATTCTCTCCTTTTTATCTGGTTTCAGGTGTAATTGTTACGTTGCCCACACCTGTTATTTGCCACAGGTGAGTTTAAATGAGCATCACATGCTTGAAACAAAGTTATTTACCCACAAATTTGAGAAGGTGCCATTGTTGGGCCCGACAGAATTGTTTCTGTCAGGCCAATTTGTGGAGTTCAGCATGAAATTATATAAATTTTGGCTTTTTTTCTGTTGTTCCAATACACACAAAGGAAATGAACATGTGAATAACAAAACGTGTAATTGCAATAATTTGCTGGGAGAAATACTTAATTTTCTGGAAATATTTCAGCAGTGCCAACATTTTCAGCCATGACTGTACGAGGGGTGCAGATGAGGACATGCACTGGTTAATATGATTTCTGAAATATCTGTCTGATAGGTATGATGAAATCATTTGAGAGCAATGATGCCAACCCAGTTTTGTGATCTGTTGTTAAGAGTATCATGATCAACTATGTCTAACATTGGACATACAGTATGTATAGTGAATGCTAAATGAAGCTATTCTGTACAAATTACTTGTTTGTGTATTTTCCAGTTGCTTTTACTACAGTCTAAAGTTTTAATACCACATAGCTTCTCAGATTACAGAATATGAAAAGAAAGACACTATAGTACGTGAATCAATGATCTCTCAAACGCAAGTATGGCATGGTATGGACTACATCATTGCATTGGCACTGTTGTAACACCTTTGAACATCTAATTTCAGGAATTCCAGCAGATCACGGATCCTGGCCATATAGCAGGGGCATGACTTTTGACCCCCTTGAAATCTGATGGTGCAAATTAATACGACTTACTAAATTTTCAACCATTTTTCAGTTTGGTTGGTTTGGTGATTAATTCCTGGCCCCCCTGATGCTGCCACAGTTAAAGACTCCAGGAATACAGATGGATTTGCATCAGTGAGCTCCATCACTGAGGATGAATTAAGGTCTGTTTCACTGACTGTGTTCCAGTTAATTGAAAATTTGTTGCATGGTTTTGTCGGTTTAATTTTTGCGTGGAGTTTGCGTTTTCTCCCTGTGCCTGCCTGGGTTCTCTCTGGGTACTCCAGCCTCCTCCCACAGTCCAAAGACATCCGTGTTAGGTTAATTGGTTATTCTAAATTGACCATGCATGTGTGAATGTGAGCATGAATGCGTCTCCCCCAGTGTCAGCTGGGACAGGCTCCAACCCCCTCATAGTGGTTAAGGAAATTAATGGATGGATCAATGAACAGGAAACATAATTTACTTTTAACTTTTGATCCATCTTCTGCTTATCTGGTTCTGAGCATGGTGGCACTTTTCAGTCGAATTAAATTTTATTTATAATCGTGCCAAATCACAACAAACATTCACCTCAAGGTGCTTTATATTATAAGGTAAAGACCCTACAATAACTGCAGAGAAAACGGCACTGTACTGTCAGCTGTCTAAACAGAGAGTCCCAGACCCCCCTCTCTGTATCCACCTTCTCCAGCTCTTCTTTGGGGACACCGAGGCATTCCAAAGCCTCCTGAGACACACATTGTTCCCGGTATTCCTGGGTCTCCGCCAGTCTCCCACCAGTTAGACATGCCTGGATATTGTCATCTAGGAGGTGTCCGGGAGATTTAGGTAATTGTAGGTATTATAATCAAATACCCAGACTGCCTCAACCAGCTCCTTTCAAAACGGAGGAGCTGTGGCTCTACTTTGAGTTCTACCCGTGACTTTCTGTAGTTCCTCACCTTTTGATAAAGCTCATTACCACAACTTATACCTACAATCTTGGTTTTTTTTGGTCACTGCCCACCGCTCATGGCCATAGAGAGGAGCATTGATTAACTTGTAATTCGACAGCTTCACCTTCATACTCAGTTCTCCTCTCCATGAATCCCCACTGTATCATTTCCAGAGGGGTCCGAGTACCCAAGTGATCCCGGGGGCTATGTTAGTCTCTCAGAAGCGAACTGGTAGTGAGGTGAGGGTTTGGACTAATTGCAATTCTAATGACTCTTGTGATGAGGAGCACAAAAAAGGGACCACATGACCATGCATGGGACAGGGATATCAGGGCCCCACTCTGGAACCAGGCCTCAGGGAGGCCTTAGCATCAGGGACCCAGCCTCTGGTGGGCCCACCACCTCCAGGAGAAACTGTTGGGTTCTGGTCCTTTGTTGATCAGGTTGAAGTCAAGTGCAGTCCAACTATTTATAAATTCCTAATTTTGAGACATTTTCAAAATGATTTTAAAGTTGGTAAGTTGGTTACTTATTACAAATTCTCTTTTTATATTTGACAAGATGTCACTAAACTAGACCATATTTTAGAAACTCTAATATCTGACCTCAGCCCCAGTCTTTTTAAAAACACCAGCATTTCTTTCACATTAATTAGTTTGCAGTAGGTAGAAGACTAATTACCTGAGCTCTATTTAATGACACTGTCTGAACTTTAGCTGTTGAATTCTAAATGAGAATTGGCTCTCATACACACAAACAACAATAAAAGGTATTTAACAGTAATTGTCTGGCAGCAACAAAAGAGGATGACATTTCGGAGAATGGCGTTGCCGCTAATTGAGCTCAGTCGTACCTGAAGATTTATGAAGAAGCTGAAGAGTGAGTCGTCCTCAGTTCTGCAAGGACACGCTGCACCTGAAAGTAAGAAAGGAGATGAGGCAGACAGCTTTTTAACAGGCACACTCCCAAACACACACAAAAGTTGTTTTTTATCTGCTGGTAAATACGGTTTGGGTGGATTTTGGAAGACTTTTATCCCAATTGGATTCCTTTCAGAAAAAAAACAAACAAACATGGTTCTTTGCACAGGTTAAAAAAAATAGGCCATTTTTCTCACTTTCTACTGCTTTAGAAACTTGCAGTTCACAGCTTCGCTCTTATTTCACCGTTTTAATCCTTGAAAAACTTTTTAAGACGCTGTGAAAAAAAAGTGGGCCTTTATTGAGTAATAATGAGGTCAAATTTGACTCAGCAGCTGTAATTCTGGATCAATGTGCTTGGGTTTGAAGGTGTATAGCTGCAACGATTCAAACACGAATACCTCGATTATAAAAGATCCACGATTTTTGCTTTGATGTTTCATTAATCCACGACTCTGTAGCAGTCAGTTGTCGCCGTGTAAGTAGCTTAATGTGGAGCGTGGAGTCTGCACACATGGAAAAGAGCTAAAAGGCGGAGTCATTAGGGAGACGGTGAGCTCAGGTGGCATGAAAGAAAATATTTTTCTAGCGTCTAAAACAGCGTCACTCGTTCCTGTAATCACCATTAAAACCTTTATTGGGAAAAAGATGGCAGTGTAATTGATAGAATAATCAATAGAATCCCTGATTATTAAAATAATTGATCCCTACAGCAATTCAGTTCAATGCAACTTTATTTGAATTCACAACAAACAGTTGCCTCAATGCGCTTTGTATTGTAAGGTAAAGACCCTACAATACTGCAGAGAAAACCCAACAGTCCAAACGACCCCCTATGAGCAGCACTTGGTGACAGTGGGAAGGAAAAACTCCCTTTTAACAGGAAGAAACCTCCAGCAGAACCAGGCTCAGGGAGGGGCAGCCATCTGCTGCGACCGGTTGGGGCTGAGGGGAGAGAGAACGTACAGCAGTAGAATTGTCTATAAAAAACATTTAAAAAAGTCAAAAATGATGGCGTAGATGAGAAAAAGAAACCTGTGTGGGAAGGTGAAATCCATCAGCGGCTCTGAGTTCACACTCTGCTTGCCTGCGTCTGTTCAACAGATGGGTCAAATCCAGTGTCATTTATACACTGTTTGCCCAGTTGACTTACTAATCCTCCTGCAAACACTCATGGTGTGTCTGCATGTTTTCAGTTGAGCGGGGATTTTAGAGACAGATGCCATACAGTCCCACTAATAGCTGCAGTTCATAAAGACAGTTGGTATCACCTTGTTCCTTTAACTCATCACAAAAAGTGAGATAGGCTTACAGAAATCATTTGAATCTGAAGGGTTTAGCATGAGCTACTGGCAAAAACAAAGAAAAGCAGCAAATGCAGTATAACCACAACCTACCAATTCAAATCTAACAAATGAATGATTAACTGCAAAACGAGAAAAAAAGGATTAAACAAAACTGATGTCATTGGAGATATCAGATCATATCTTATACACAGTCTGACTGGCTTTTTGGCTCGCTCAAAGGTAGACAAAGGAGAGGCCACAGAAGCTGGCTGGAGCACATATAGAGGAGCCATGGTGACATCGCCCACTGGCTTCTGGACACTGCACTTTAAGACCTCAGTGGTAACAATAATAGCTACCTTGGTACTCTGCCCTCCTGTACAAATATGCTCACTTCTGGCTCCAAAAAAGCAGCATGCCCACAATGCGAATGCTAAAATGCTTGGTTCACAAAGTGTATGAATTTAATGCACAGACACAGATACCCAATATCCAAACTTCCTGGATAGGTTGCACCGGGTTGTGAGATAGTTCCATTAAAAATGCACCAACAGCACAGACACAGTGAAGAGGTGAGGTTTGGCACACGATGATTGGTTCAATCAAAGCCAAACCCCTAACTCCAGTATCCATGAAACTATCAAAAGGACATTTTTAAATTTATTGATTCATTTATTTTGTTACCAGGCTATAAAGACACTTTTTAAAGCTATTAAGGTGGGCTTTTTAACGTGGGTCTGTGTTGCAAATCTAAAAAATGGAAGATGTTACTGCAGAAAAGCAAACTTTTTTATTGATTCAAGTATGATTACATTTTCCTGCAGATAGACAGCAGCCATCAAAGCTCTTCTTTACTGCACTTAAAGACAAACAGAATAAACGAATGAGAATGAATCAGAAATTGAGGACACCTTTGCAGCCGCAGCCCTTAAACAAAACTTCATCGCATTCAATTGGGAATCGTAACATTGCAGAAATGCCCTTTCCCAGGTTTTATGGCTTTCCTGCTTTACGGCTGCTCTACTGTCCCCACAGGAATGGTTTGGAGAAAATTAAATTGTGCTGCTGCTGGAAGCTTCTGGGAAGAAATCTGTATATACTAAAGAGACAAAAAGAAGGAAGGCTTTTTGTTCAAGTGTGCTGCTTTGGTCTTGGGCTGGATAAACTCATTAAAACTTTTAGTATAATTTATGAATAAGGGCACATATTTAGATTTTTTTTTTTTGGGGGGGGGGGGGGGGGCTCAAAGGTCAGCTTTCCCTGACACCCCTGAACACAAAACAAAGAAACAAAAGATCATCGCACTGTTTGATCGATCAGTTCTCTACACAGTAAGACTTCAATCTGATCACACTGAGGGGTGTTTACTGCAGCAATCAGCATCAGCCTTCCAGAGGCCACATCATCATCTTCATATACGGGATCAGGCCAAATCTGTCACCACATTGGCAGGTCATTACCTCGCCCTCCCCTTCTCCCAGTGCGTCACAGCGAGGCAGCCCTTGGCTTTCATTATGCCGCCCATTGATCTGCAAAACCAAGATGGAGCGGCGCTCTAATGGGTGACAACTGGCAGCATGTCGGCCTGTCCGTCTTCCTCTGCCAACATCATCCACTTCTCCACCTCTGCCACCCAGAAAGAGACGATTAATGGAAGGGACAATAGAGGCGTGGAGTAGAGGAGGAAAAATAGGATGACAGCACAGAGGAGAAAAAGGAATGGGGGGTGGAGGGTGTCACACCAAGTTTTATTTTTTTATCTTATATAAAAAAGAAAATAAGTTAGGGACAAAAAAAGAGGAGGAGCAAAATAACAGAGAAGCCGTTACAAAGTTTCAGCTCTCGGTGGATTATTGACTTTCAGAATTACCGTAGCTTTCTTTAGGAGAGTTCACAGTGCACGCGAACAGTTGACTTGTGGTAGAAATACTGACGTACTTATTAGAATTACCAAGGTGTAAAACCTGACAGCTTTTACAGTTATACAAACTTTCAATGAAATCTGACTTTTTGGGGGAGGAACTTCCATTCCTTAGTTTTGTCCAGTGATTAGATTAGATAGATTCGATTAGATAAAACTTTATTAATCCCTTTGGGAGGGTTCCGTCAGGGAAATTAAAGTTCCAGTAGCACTTTTGCAGAGGTAAAAATAGATACAGTTGGAATATTATCTTATATACAAGAAATATACAAGAATATACAAATGAGAGAATAAATAGATAAAATAGATAAATAATAAACTAAGGTACAGCAAGTCAAGGAAAAAAAGTGGAATCAATTGTACTACTACTACTACTACTACTCTTATATTGCACCGTGTTTATGGTGTTTATGGTCAGGCTGCTGCTCCTTCCTGTGTCTTTTGGGTGAATATACTTTGTTCTGCATGTTAAAGGTCAAAGATGAAAATGAGAAGGCTGCTGAACCTTTCTCTTCAGATTCAGAATCATTTTTTAATCCAAGGAAGCACTGCCAGCTTAGAGGAACCTGTGCTGGTGCCATGCTGCAGGAATAATGAGCTCTGACCTCTTTCACTCCCAGTTTTTCCAGCCTCAGACACAAATTTCATGTTTGGTTGTTTTTTTTTTTATGACACAACTTTGGAAGTTATATATTTCAACAGGAAGCATATTTTGTGCCCAGACAAAGCTTGAACTTGTGTGGTAACAACAAAACAAGCGTATTTAAAGAAGTGTCAACCCTTGTAGCAAACTTTGATCTTTTTCTAAATTTAACAATCGTTTTTATGTCCAAACCCAAACCAAGTAGATTTTTAAGATAAATAATCATTCATTTTAAATTAATGATGTATTAAAAATGATACAAAATAAGTATGAAAATCTGTGATTTATATAACTTGAACTTGTGTCTCTGCTGCTCCAGCACCAACCCCTTCAACCCGCAAATGTGGATGTTTTGGGTATTTAAGAGTGGAAGATGTTAATTGCACGCACACAGACAAGAGTCAGTGCATATGAGACCAGACAGGTGAAAAAGTCATGTTCAGAAATGTGGAAAAAAACAGGAAATTGATCCAGAAACAGAAGTGATTAAAGGTTGGGGCTATTTCATGAAGTGCCAGCAGACTGCATTAACTCAGCATATGGACACAAAAGTAATCCAAACAAAATGCAAAGCGCAAAGCTCCCAAACTTCCACGTGTGAGTTTTGTCCCTCCATCATGCAGGACTGCTTGCTCTGTGTCTGCTATTGCAGCAGTGGGTGTGTCACAGCATGACACCGAAGGACACCGTGTGCATATCTTACAGCATTTAATTGCATTCTGAGCGCTGCTGGGGTCTCAGCTCGCCTAAGTGTGGTGTAGAAACTCGAAGCCTGTGTTTGTTCAGTGAAGTATATCACTTAATAATCCGCGGTTAAACTTCTGTACACCTCTAAGAAACCGAAATGGAAACTATTTGCATATTCATAGATTCAGGATCCTTTTTTTTTTGTCCAGAGTGACATGTCATTTTAAGAATTTCCTAAGCTTTATGCAAAAAGAAAAAGAAAAACAGACAAATGACTTTCAAAGCAGAGTATTTTTATATGTCTCAATAGCTGCAGGGATTTGTAGCCATTAGGGACATCATCAGTATCATAACTGATAAAAGAACATTAAAGCCTCAGTTTTTCTTCAGCTGGAGTTCGCTGAGATTCAGCATCCGTGAAAGCCGCGCCCTTTTCCCCTTTATGTAGACCAGGAGCCTGCATCTGCACAGTGTGACAAGCACGTGCACTTATTTACATCTAGGGCACATCATGCAAGCATTCCATATTAGAAAGGTACAAACTACATTCAGAGGCAAGGACACGGTGAGATCTGAGCAGAAATGGCACAGCTGAAACTGAAGCTAAAGATGTGAATACAGAGACAAAATAAAGCAGACTGATCTGGGAAGCATCCAGCCTTACGAGCTTCCGTTTTTATTGAGTTTCACTCACCGATTTTTCCCAGATTAGCTCGGAGACATCTGGCTAACATTACTGCAGCTACACCTGAAACTGGATTACTGCTTCCTGCTTGTGCTCTGCCTGCCATCTTAAATTCACTCTGCTCTTACTTTAGAAACAAAGGAGCTTCATATTAAAGATTTCTGTGTATCGGTGGCTCACACCTGTCTGGTATTAAAGTGAAATTTCTTTGCTTCCTTAATATCTATCTATTTTTTTCTCCCCAGATTTGATCCTGTCTTCTTTGTCTTCTGTCTCAGTGCCTCCCTCATACTTCTTTTTAATAAGGGAGTGAAAGCAGGAATTTGATGCGACTTTTTCTATTCTTTGCATTTACCTTTCCTTACCTCACACTCTCCTGCGGTACCTTTCACACCTCCCCACACCTTGATGGATGCCCATCCTTTGCCCCTTCACATTCGCCATCTTCTCCTCCTCCTCTGCCGTCTGGTTTGAAGCCCCAGAGATGAGGCGGATCCCACTGGGATGTTTAAAATGAATATTAAAGTCAAGTCTTATCGGGTCAAACTGGACAGGTTTGGCTGTGTTTCAGTTTGAATATTGTTGCATCCACAGGACCTGTAAATCATACCAGAAATGACAGGAGAATATAGATTCAGAAGATAAAAATAGAAGTCAGAGCTTTTTGCCATTTATAAACGAGCCGCTGCTGAAGAACGCCTTCATTTGTTTTTCATGTTTAGATTAAATACTCCTTTAGTCCACACTGGATTTGTACAGTACAACAATGCTTTGTGGTAAAAGAAGCCCAATACTAAATATTAAAAATGATGATATTTACACATATTACAGTTCGCTTTATCTCACCTGGTCTCTTTAAACTGAACGGAACAAATAAGCTGAAGGGGACCAACTCTGCTGATTTATAGCACCACAGCTTAATCATTGCTCTCAACCACAGAAGCTTTCCATGATTAAAATTCAAAATAATTCTTCTTTTGTGCATTTAGAGCAATCCGAAGCATAAGCCTGTGGATTATTCTGCTTATGATGATCTTATTATTTGAAACTTTCCCATGTTTAACATTAATATGCACCACTGGAAATGCATATATGACAAAAATGTATAATATGCCCACCTTTAACATTCATCATACCTACAGCACAAGTCTTTATTCTGTCAAAGATCATATTAAGAGACCATTACATTCTGTATTCAGGCTTTGAAAGCATTTGGTTGATAATGTTTAATCCAATTTTGCTGCCATTTAGTGTCTAAATTATCTGAGCTTCATTTGAGTCTTCTGTTCAACTTTAATGAAAAAGTGAAAATGAAGGCAACTGAAGGGCAAACACAGATCTTCAAACATCAACAGCAATAAAGGAGAGAAAAGTAACAGAGAAAGGACGACTAATTAAGAGAAGCTATCAGTCAGTGGTCCAAACAGAAACTGAGATCACATCTGGTTTTTGCCCGTCGCAGCGCTGAACGCTGGCTCAGTCTCGCCCTCTTCAGTTCTGGACATTTGCCAAAAAAAAAAAAAAAATCCTATTCTGACGATAACATAATTCAATTGATCTGTGATGATTTGATGTTCTTTGGGCAGCTTGCTAATGAGGAAGCTATTTCACTGTGAATAAAGTGGCAGTTTAAACAGAAAACGAGAATCTTTCTACAGGAACAAGCTCCCCTGGAGCCCACACCCGGCTAGCTAAAGATAGCATTGAAATCACCAGACATTAACAAAGGCTCCGCTCTGTGTACAGCACCACCAGAGACTCCGTCCTGTATAGAAAAGCTCAAACGGGATAGGAGGAAAACAGAACGCCTAGAGCAGGTATCAGTTTCAGAGTCTGAAAGTTGGCAGCAGACCTGGCTAACGTCCATTCAGGTCCATCTTTAACCTTCTCAGTCCCGCATGTAGGAGTGTGGGGCGTGACTTCACCGTCGACCTGCTGTTTCTGTGTAATAATCATTAATAATAAGCTCTGGAACAAACTGCTGTTTTAGGCGTGAAGTTGGCTCAAATTTTTAAATCTTCTCCGCTTTAAGAAACTGATAACGGCCATCATAAAATACTGACATGAAAGTTCAATACAAATAAGTTAATAAGTTAATGCTGAAGTTGAGATACATTTTGAAGACAAAAAAAAAAAAAATCTGTTGCTATTTTTAATCATAACCTTAATCAGCTTAAAGTTTATCCAGATGTTGTAATAATGTAATAATGTTGAATTATCAACTAATGCTAGCAAAGTTAGAAAGTGTGAGTGCAGTGTGTGGGCAGAGATGCCTGAAGAACAGTGTTGTCATGCTAATCAGATCCTAGAATTCGCCTCACCAAACCTGGAGTACAGATTCTGAAAAGGTCTCTTAGCAAAATTAACCACACAGCAAGAAATATTAAACTCTATTAAAAATGCTCCAGCCGCATCCACATTGGCCATTTTGAAAAACTATCAAGATGGACTCACTTTTGGACCCTCAAGTGGATATTAGTGGAACTTTTTTTTTTTTTT
>JAVDPK010001736.1:91550-120654 GCA_034780415.1 Cichlasoma orientale | reverse complement strand
AAGTTTCCACTTAGTTTTCACATGGTATGGTTCATATTGTTAAAAACGTATTTTAACCAAAACCTTAACACCCCCCCCCCCCCTTGTAGTTCTGCTGCCTAACCAGCAAAACAGAAAAGGAAGTAATAAATAAAAACTGTTATAATAAAGTAACCACAGGAGGAAGTTCCGATGGGCGGATAGGGTTCCAGAACCACCGTGTTTCAGGAAAAAAAAAATCTTTATAAGCTCCCGGGGGATAATTTACTCGTCACTCCCCAATCTCTATGTTTCATACGTGTGAGAGTTGAACTTGAAGTGTAGATGCCGAACTGACTGACACTCAGTCAACTCATGTTTGAAATGACTGATGTATTACAGATGCAGAATCCAGATAATCTCAGTCACCTTCACAGTTAATATCCAAAGCTTCTTCGTGGTGCTGAATGTTTTCTAAACTAAATATTTCATTCAGGGTCTCATTATGGTTTTCACAATTGTATTTAACTTTGGGCTCAGAGCTTCCTTTGATGAATGTCTCTATGTGGAGGAGAAGCCAACGGCTGGCACAATGAGTCCATCCATTCTGGAGATTTTTTCTTTTTTTTTTTTGGCTTCCTCCACCACTGCTGCTGTTAATTCCTGAGATCTGTCCTTTTCTCTGACATTTGCACAAATGCTAAAGGGCCCAGGCTGTTTGCCTTCCTCCATGATGGAAGACGAGGAGTTGGCTCAGCGGCAGCCGCAGAGAGCTCGACATATGAATTTAGCCAGGTTTCCTTCCACATGCAAGAGGCCTGGGGATGAAATCCATCTCTCTGTGATGAGACAATGATTTGCTGAGCTCCATTGTGGCTGCAGAGAAGCAGCAGAGGAGCAAATTTGCATGTAAATGCATGAGGAAATGATTCTGCGGTAACAGCGTGGCAACGTGTCCCTTCTTTACCTGCTGTGTTTGCTCTGGTGTCACAAAACAAACCATCTCACAAACACAGATCCTGCTGTAGAGTAAAATGCATCTACATCTGAGATATAGGTTCTAAGTCAAGTGGTGCTCATGTGCACTGACCAAAAAAAGCAAGGGAGTGATCACTATTGCTTTGTGAAAACTATTTGTTTAGGTTTCCGTAATTTAATGAAGACAAAAGTCAGAAAAAAAGTTTTCAGCCTGGGTTTGAATTTTGCAGCTGAGCATTGTGTGTCTCCACCTGCTTCACAACGGGTCTTGAAATGAACTGTAGTATACTGCTGTAAAAGATTATGTTGCCATTGGGTCATAATTGACCCACCACCAACCACTCCAACTTGTACTTTATACTTAATGTAACTCTGGAAACAATGGAGACTACAGTGATTACCCATCCAAAATACTACCAGCACCCCAGTGACGGAAGAAAACCCCACTGAACAGAATAAGTTCCCCCAGAAATTAGGCCAGATTATCAAAATGATATTAAAGATGAAAACCAAATAAATCGAATCAATAAGAAGAATATTTTAAAAAAGAATGACAGTGGACAAAACTCACAGTGAAATACGGGACACACTTTGAGCTTGTATCCATTCAGTGCTAATTTGAAATGAAAGAAACAACAACACAACCTACTATCAAGCTCCCCTTCAAGTTGGGGTCCTTGTGCATCTCTGGACCTCTTCCAGCACTCCTACTGTTTAAGATCACTCTGATGGCCCAGGTTTGACTATTTACACCTTGATGTCTGTAGAGAGACGACATATCCTGTCAAATTCCAGATTTTCATTTAATTTTCATGGCCTATATCCACTGATGTATGCTCCTAACAACCAAAGCAATTGTAGGGAGGGTTTTGATGCAGCACTATATGCCTTTTTGGGACCAATTTCACCTAGCGACCACCTACACAGTTTTCCTAGGGACTGGTAGTTGCCACGAGATCACTGACCGGTCTCTAGATCTGGGTGACTGAAGCTGAGCAATCATTTTCAAAGCGACAGCCATTGCTGATTTCCCCCTAACAACTGCTGGTTGAACAGTGGCTGCCATCCAGTCTCTCGACCTGTGACTGGGGCCTTATCTAGCTGATTGCCGTAACAGTAAGTGATGGATAATTCTTTCTCCTGTGTCAGGCGATACGTATTGACCACTGTAGGCTTTTCAATCACAATCCTCGCTGAAGCATCAAACTGATAATGGGACATGTGAAGTATTGCCTCTTGGCTACACTGAACGCATAATGCATGCAGACTGTTTGCAGAGCAGATGCTGCTACTTTGCACTTTCAATGTAATCAGTCAAAGTGGCTGTACGAGGCACACGAGCAGCTCTGAAGTGGTGCTTATGCGGTGTGGAGATCCACTCAGCAAACACAAAAACAGACTTCTGTTTTTTGTTTTGGTGTCTTTTTATACATAAACTACGAATACACAGGAAATGATTCTAGTATCTGCATTTATTTTACCACCTGGGAGTTGCTTATTTTAGACAGAGCACTGCAGTCCATGGGTAATTTACTTGTTCCAATCTCTAATCTCCTATAATCTCTTTTCACAGCGCTGGTGTCCGTCCAAAACAGTAAAACGATCCCAAAAAGAAACATTACCACCTTCTCTGGCCTCATATTATTTTAGTGGCAACACCTGCTGCACATATTCTGCATAGGTGTGAATCATTACACTGCTCTGCAAATGGTCCGCGTACAGCACATATATAGTGTAGCCACAAGGCCAGGGACTGTATTGGGCTTAACGGCACACATGCACACACAGTTTGCCACTGCACATGAGCTCTTCCGCATTTTCCCACATTATATAGCGTCTGCTGCAAAGTGATACCTTACAGAGAGAGCAAACCTCCTCTTTTGTCTCCCTCTAGCAGCCATAAATGGTGTGCTCACCTGTCTGAGCTGCTGAGAAGGTCACAGTTTCACAGGCCTCTGTGTCAATGTTTAATTGTGCCACAATTACACGCATCAAGCCAAGCAGCTCCATCAAGGACTGCTCCGTGATAATCATTGCTTTCATCTAGTCATATACCGGATCTGTGTGAACTGTGGGGATGCTGCACTATTAACAGTGAAGCAGAAAAAAGCAGCACGGGAGAAAAAAAGATGATGGCGTTCGAGAGGAGGGTAAAGAAGACAGCAGAAAGAAAAATCCTTTGACATGTCCCTAAAATGTCTCAGAGCGCCTCAGAGTTGGTAATTACCCACATTTTCCATATTCACTTCTGTATTAATTCACCTTAATGCCAAAATATTACAGCCTTAATCTCCTGCAAATACCTACCTGTCATGGTAGGCTTGCGTGTGATTATGACAATAAGAAGAAAGGAGAGAGGTGTGAGCAGAGGGAATGGAAGAGGCAGAAACAGCTGCCATGTTGATTAAGGAAGCTGAGGCTGAGGGGAGATGGGAGGCCGTGGCGAGGCTCAGCACAGGTGTGAATCCTCACAGAACTTCGTGTGGATCTTGTGGAGCAGCACTGTGAAAAACCCTGAAGTGCTGATGAAGATGAGATATTTTTTATAGCAGCACAGAAAATGGCACTTCCTGAGCTTCTTATGTTAAAAAGGAAAAGTTATTGGGCGCTGTATGGTCTAAATACTGCAAAGCTGAGCGGGGTGAGTCCAAACAGTGAGGTCTTTTGATTTATCTGAAAAGTAGGGCGAATGTTTTGGGCCTGTTCATGAAACTGACATTCAAGCAACAACTGTAAAACCATCACTCAGATAGGATACCAGTTCACTGCTCCCTCCTTGATGCACGATTATGGATGTTGACTGCATGATGCTTCCACCCCACCAGCACAAGTTATCTTTGCAAATTTTGACAAAAGCCAGACAGCGTGCTGTGTGACTGTCAGGAGCAACCGCATGATTTTAGGCTGAAAAAAATAAGCTACATTTTCATGCTTTTCATCTCCTGCTTCTTTCAACATTTAAACTTCAAAATGCTCAAAACATGCTCACAGAGGTGAGGCAAGCCAAAATGTCGATTTTGTGTTTCAAGTTCAGTTTTTGTGAACATTAGTATTGGTTAAAACAGTGACATTATCCCTGGTCGATGTAACTGATGAGTGTAGCTGATTCTGCCCAACATCAGTCGTTCCCTTGAGGCCGCTGATGGGCCTTTGAGCTTTGAGAGCCAGATCCTTGAGCATGCATACTGACTCACATCAAAACATGCAACATCTTACCTGTTGCTGCTGTCACTATGGTAATGTCAAATGTCTAAGATGTCTAGAATTCTAAGATGTCTGCTGGCTGATGGAGCTGATTTCTGACAACAGTTTGGCTACTATAATGTTGTTTCATGGTTACTTCTGACATTAAACTCTCTAATGGCAGTCAGCCTCTATGCACTGTACAGAAGAAACACGTATAGAAGTAAAACAAACACAGCAGTGCTCTAACAGTAGTCCTAATAAATTCAGGTCATCAGAGAACTGACGGGGATAAGTGAAATCACAGCAGGTGAGAAGCTGCGATCACGCCGGCATGTCCGTCTTTCAGGTGCTGGATCGATCTGATTGATGAGCCGGGATGACTGTTTGCCTGCTGCGTGATGGGGCCAAACCAGTGGTTTGATTAACCAGCAGAATGGAGGACGGCCAATCCTGGCACTCCTCTCCAGCAGCAGTTAAAGACCTCTTATAGATTTTCCTGGAGCGTCTTTACTCTTCAATCACAGAACTACTTCATCAAGAAGCATCAATCAGCATCCAGCAGAGCGGCCAGTAATTACAGGGGGCCACTTCCAGGCACTGATTTCTCCCCGAGCCAGCGTCATCGTCTGTGCTTCAAGTCGCCAAACCCCAGCCAGTGACCATTTGATCCCCTTAGAGCTGGCCTAGCCTCAAAGAGACGGAACACTTCAGCCACTCATGAGCCAGGTGGCATTTTTTTTTTTTTAAATTCTGGTTATTCTGAGCACAGTGGAATGAAATCAGGATGCTGAGAGAAAAAAGTCTGATGGATGCCACTGAAGTGGTTAGAAATAATTCAAAGTGCAAGTCAAAGGTCAGTCAGACTCATCTGCCTGAGAGCCTCAGAAGGCCGTGCTCACACCATGCACATTATAGTGTTAGTAATCCTAAAATACCTAAATTTAAAGAGTAATTCCAGTCTATTCAACTTAGGTGTTGCTCATGTTTAACTTTGCTCTCACCACGTTAATATGTGACATCTTGGAACACTGTGGCATTACTAAAGAAAATAATCTAGCAGTCAAACTATCAGGCAGCTTGAAAATGAGCCAGTAGTTTAGCCAGATTATCGAAAGCACTATATTTGGATGTCAAGCTGAAAGTGAGTGCAGCTAAAATGGCTGTAAAAATCTGTCCGGCTTTAAAGCAGTCGGTCAGTACGTTCCAGATCTCCAGCCTCACAAGCCACCGGATGCTGGGATATGCATACGTGGGATAGCAAGTATTAAGACCACATTTTTAAAATGCTTTATTTAAAAGGCGATTAAATACACAAATATTAGCAAAAATGCCATAGATTGATTGTTCTGACTTACTTTGCATTAATGTCCATTTCTTAAGTGCCATACAATCAAAAAAATAAAGACTAGCAATTGAAATAAAATATAATAGAAGATTAAAATACAGTTAATAGCAATAAAAGAACCAATTAAAACGGAAAGCAGATCATTAAAATAGTTACTGTCAATAAAAATCTCAACAGAAAGCCTTGTTGGATAAAAGTTTTTAAAGGAGTCAGTCCAAAGAGTGAGCTAAATGAGGTTGGAGTGGCAAACTGTTCCAAAGCCTTGCTGCCACAGACTGAAAGGTTCTGTCCTCCCAGTCCTCCAAGAAGAACCAACAGGTTCCAAGCCCGTGAATGAAAGCAGTGAGTGTTAGAGGAGAACTTGCTCACCCTGACAGAGAAAGTCCTGTCAGACAAATATGAGGAAAACCAGTCTCATGCTGAGCCAGAGATCCCAGCCAAGCAACATCCTATGGTGAGCGGTACCCAAGGCTGCACTGAGTTCGACTAAAAAGAATATTCTAGGCAGAATATTGTGTGATCATCTCTTTGGACCTTCAGTTGACATTTAAATGAAATTATGTTAGAAGTTTAGGAAAAGTCACTTTTAGTGGGACTAAAGGTTTTTCTAAAGGGCAACAAACTAGATATGCGAACCACTGCTTTCATGATTGTGGACTGTATTTAGTCACCTTAGTACAGTACTTCCACCTTTCCTGTGACAATGAGGTCAAACATATGAGACCTTAAAAAAAGCTCCTTGTCTGCCTGAATACTAAATAGTTTAATGTTTGCACCCTACCCTGAAGAAGGCAGATGATGGCACTGCCTGGGCCACAGACACCATCATACAGACTGCACATTCATCTATTAATGCACTCATTCACTGCAAGCTAACATAGGAGCCACTGATCCATCATATGTTCGCAAAGTGTTCCAGTGACTTGGAAATATTTAATTCACTCTTGTGGTACCTGCCATAACTGATATCTCAGTTATCAGTCCATTCCACTCTGGATATCTCTGAAATAAATAAACCTTATCTTATCTTATCTTATCTTATCTTATCTTATCTTATCTTATCTTATCTTACCATGACCAGGCCTGAGCTGGCATAAAAACTATAGACCATATATGAAAGGCTGACCTAGCCAGAGAGACCATATTTGAAGTCATCAGCATTAGCAAAGTTTATCCATAGACTATATGGGTGCATTACATAAATACCTGTTAAATATCGCAAAGTAACCATCCATCCATCTTCTTCCACTTAACCTTTTCAAGGTCATGGAGGGAGCCTTTCCCAGCCACCATAGGGCAAGAGGTGGGGTAACACAGAGAGACAGACAACCATTCAGACCTATGGCCAATTTAGACTCACCAGTTAAACTAAACCCACTAACTGCATGTCTTTGGACTGCGGGAGGAAACCGGTGCACCAAACCCACGCAAAACAGGGACAACATGGAAGCTCCACACAGAAAGGCCAGATGGTGGATTCAAACCCAGGACCTTCTTGCTGTGAGGCAGCAGTGCTAACCACCACCACACCATCCTAGGTAACGTCTAAATAAATTTAACTCAGTGATAAAAGAGCACCAACATCCCGTTAGTACATTGGTCAGATAATTGCAATAAACATGCTCCAGCAGCACAAACATGGTCCAGAGGTCCAGTTCAGGGACTTAAATTAGAAAAGCTGAAGCTTAGCAGAAATAGTTAGCAAAAGTAGAAACTTTTTTTTTTTTTGTAATTTTGATGTGTCCTTTGACTGGTACTGTATGACCGAGGCCATTTTTATTTCAGGTTTATAGTGAAAACTATTTCTCCAAATAAAAGGATGGTATTTTCTGTCATGAAGTTTTAATACCTGAGTGATCTCTCTAATTGTTGCATATCTTTATGTCTTATGTTCTTACCAGTAAAAGGTCTGGTGAGAACAAAGGGAACATTAATAGAAATGTTTGCTGCAGCTCGGCCTCAATCGCTGCTGTATTCAACTGTTCAATAAATGACTAACTCACTGCTCTGAAAATGGAGAGGGAGGGACAGAGAGCACAAGACTGCTGGTGTAGTGTTGTAATCTCAGTTATCAGTCCATTCCACTCTGGATACCCCTGTACCATGGCCAGACCATATATGAAAGGCTGACCTAATCAGAGAGACCATATTTGAAGTCATCAGACTAGCTAGCTTGATTAGCAAAGTTTATCCATAGACTATATGGGTTCATTACACACCCATCCATCCATCTTCTTCCACTTATCCTTTTCAGGGAGTGCTGATGTAGTGTGTGTGTGTGTTTGCTGAGTCAGCAGGTCATATGACAGTGAGGCCCAATCCCAGAGCAAATGTGGTTTGCCACAGTACCTGACAGAGAGGCAATTAATCTTCAAAACAACAACAAAAACAAAAAAGAGACAAGAAACAAGCAAACATGCTATGTTTCAGGAATTCTGGGTAATGAGTATGTGGTACATTCTGACTGGCAGCAGCAGAAAATTGTGCAACAGAACCAAGTGTCCAGATGGAGGAATTGATGTCATATGGACATTTTGCTGGGAAGCTTGAAATAGCAGAAACAAAGTGGAGCCAGGTGACCAAGCTTGGTGGATTCCCGACCTCCCGCTTAGTCAGGACCACGCTGTGGGAACTGAAACACCTGACTGAAATCCAACAGGTGTGGTCTGATGACAATGCTCTCTGTCAATTTACACCTGCGTTTTACAGATACAGGTGTAAATGTGGGTCAAAGGATCATGAGACCTAAAGTTGCAGAAGGAGAAACTACAGCCCCGCTTCATATCATAGAATTAGTTTTGTAAAGTTGTTTACAAAACAAATTCAAAACGTCTTTTAATGCACAAGCCAAGAGTACGACAAAGTCTGAAGGCATTACAATTGCTTTAAACAACATAGCCCCTAGGTTCACTGAGACACACAAACCCTTCTATAGGAAAAAATATGGTGGCCATTTGAGGAGGGGATCTGTTGCTTATCAACGAGACCCCGAGAAACTTAAACTCCTCCACTTGGGGCAGCAACTCGTCCCTGACCTGGAGTGGGCACTTGACGCTTTTCCAGCTGAGGACCATGGCCTCAGACTTAGACAGCCTGTCCTCATTGCAAAAATGTAGATATTGGTCATTTCTGCAGGCACGATTTACGTGTTCGTGTTCGGTTTTCTCCAGCAGATCCTGAAAAATATGGATTTCCTCAGATTTCTGAAACGTCTACGCAGACTAAATGGCATTAGATGCAACCGAAAAAGTTAAATCAATAATTAAATAAACTAGTCTTTACTTTTTTATATAATTCTTTACCTGAGTATTTCATTGCTCAAAGCACTTGCAACATTTCTTATTCATACAAGCACTCGGATAGATTACTGTTCTACCTCCTGAGCTACAGCAACGTTACCCACGGACATGCGAAGGTAGAGCGATCCTTTTGGAAAAGTAAATATAGGTTTTATTTCGGGGCCTGCAGAAACGGCGGACACTTACGTTTGGATTGGAGGGCATGTTGATTGGAGGACCAGTATTAGCTGGAGGCCACCACATGATGAAACCAACAGGACCACATCGTCCGCAAAGCGCAGAGATGAGATTCTGTCCGTAAAATTTTTTTAACTGAATCAGTGACAAAGGCCAGCCCTGTTGGAGTCCAGAGTGGGACAACAGTCTTGTTCATGAGTGAAGGGAGAGGAAAGCAGGAGATTGACAGACGGATTGGTGCTGCGGCTGCAGTGATGCGGATGCTGCGCTGGTCCGTCGCAGTGAAGGTAAAAGCAAAGCTGTTGATTTACCGGTTGATCTACGTCTCTACCCTCACCTGTGGTCACAAGCTTTGGGTAGTTACCGAAACAACAAGATTGCAGATATGAGCGGCGGAAATGAGCTTCCCCCAAAGGGTGGCTGTCCTCTCCCTTAGAAATATAGTAAAGAGGGCAGTCTTTCAATAGGGGCTTAGGGCAGAGCCTCTACTACTTCATCAAAAGGAGCCAGTTGAAGTGGTTAAGGCATCTGAATAGGCATCTCTTGGGTACCTCTTGGGTGAGGTGTTCTAGGCATGTTCTACTGGGATGAGGTCCCAGGGCAGACCTAAGACACGCTGCAGAGATTATATCTCTCGGCCGACCTGGGACCGCCTCGGTGTTTGCCTGGATAAGCTAGGTTGAGGGAGGTCTTGGTTTCTCTGCTTAGGCCGCTGCCCCTGCTACCTGGCCCAAGATAAGGGGAAGAAAATGGATAGATGAACAAGTGCAAAGTCATTCATTATTTTACTAATAAATAAATTTATTTGTTATATTTCCTTTGACATACCTGTAGATAAAATTGATATTGCCTTACACATCTCTTCCACACAGTGAGGAATACAGCCTCTTAATTTTACACTGGCATCAGTGATCAGTACTCTGCCAAGGTATTAGAAAAACCTGGATTGGTGCATGCCTAAAAGCTGTTAACAAGTTAAAAAAAATGTTGACATTCATCCAAAGCTGGACCAGATAGTTCTAAAGTTCTAACCAATCAAGTTCTCCACTCTGACATTTGTGAGAACCAGATGTCTTTGTAATATATGGCTCTTTGATTTGGCCCTGGTCTCAGATGAGTTACGTTCAGCAGCAAGTGGTCTGGCACACCTGATGGACAAACGTACCGAGTAGGTTTATTAGGTCCAGTTTTCTGGACGTGTGCTTCAAACCTGTGCTGCATTCTGATGGAAACCTACTTTGCACAGCACAGATCTTTGAGGAATTTCTAACCATTTCATTTCCACATGTTGGCATAAAACCTCAGACACACACACACATACAGAGAGACTCAGAGCGAGTCAGATGGTGACAGTAATGAGGGCCTTGGGCTGCAGTGCAGGTGATGTGGCGTCACATCCAGCCACAGAAAACACGCATCGGCTTAGATTCACCCCAACAGAGTCTCCTTCCACTTCAACCAGCCACTTATTCCTGTTTCATAAGACGAGGAAAGAGGATGACACTTCAGAGAGCATTCATCCCCCTTCTCTCTTTCTTTCATGCACAAAGAAATTGAGAGGGGAGAGGAGGAGGAGAGATCTTCGTCTTCTAACTTATTCTGATGGCGTATCTTCTCCCCATCAGTCACGCATGGCTGCTAATCCTCTGCTATGCTTCTACAGAAAAGGAAAGAAATTGGGGGGGGGGGGGGGTCCAAAAGTTGTGGGGGCGCCCCCCAAAAAGATGTGGCGGCGTATATTTGCATTCAGGAGGAAAGTTATAGAACGGGGGATGAATCCTCGATGGGAGAAGCCATTATCAGCTCACAGGTTATTCAGATGGAGAGAAAAAGAGCGAGTGAAAAAGAGGCGAGAAAGAAATGTACCTGCTGCTCTCAGGTTGCGTTAAGCTCAAAAGGTGAAGAGTCATCTCGGCCCATTAGAGAAGTGAGAGCAACGCCTTTTTATTCTTTAAGATGACAGAGTCACGAGCTGCTCTCAGATCAGAGTCTGTCAGGAGGCGATGGTGACAACGATCAGGAAAAGTGGCGATAACGGCGGGATTTAAAGAGCAGGTCAGGCCACTTTAAAATTCAGCCTCAGAACATGAGCTGTCAGCTGTCTGACAGTCTGATTGTCTTAAGAATAATCACTTCCAGGTCTGCTGCTTAATGGCCTTGCCTGTTCTAACATTGCCACCTTAAAGCCTGATGTGCACTTACTTCATTCTGATTTCTTATTTCAGAGAAGAGTTATTCTTACAAGTATTTGCACCAAAAGAGGGACAGAAAGAAAAAATCAAGACAAATGTAAACCCATCAAACAAACATTAATTATGTATAATTAGTGAATGTTTATAGCTACAGTCACCCCCCCCCCCCCCGCAACCCTGAATTGGATAAGTGGAAAAAAATGGATGGATGGATGGATGGATGGATGGACGGAACTACAGTCAAGCAACACATGGTCCATTTTACAAGATTAACATGGCAGAGAGACAATAAATAAACTGTAAATTTATCATCAGATTTATAATGTTTGAAAATATTTATCTTAGTGAGTGGCATATTAGCCTTTTATTTGAATTAAAGTCACTGTTTAAAATTGATCTAATTGAAGAGATTAATAAAAGCAGCAGTGAGGGGGAAATTTAAAGAAAGCTCAGCACAGCTGATAATGAGGGTTGGGTCCTGAACCTCGGTCCAGTAAGCTGGATCGGATATTGGTGATCTTTGGCCGATCCATATAGTTTGATCTATGTTGTTAACAGTACACAACTGTGCAAAAGATGGATGTGATCACTACAATGTCACCAACCAGTTTTGGACTCTGATTTTGAAGCTTTAGCATGAACATTTTGGAGCTAGAAGTGACCATATTGGGACAAGAGGGTGGAAAGTTATTTTATCAGCTGATTAGCAGACTGCAAACCCAAGACACACTTTAAAATTAGATGTGATGATGAGGGGTGGCGTATCCTGGCCATCATCATCACATCACATCATCACTGATCAGCAGCAGCTTTATTACACCAACAGATTTATTTTTATGTTTGCATTAAGTTTGAATTTAACCACAAACTGTTGTCAGACTGAAAATAATCTGACAGGGATTATGCTTTCTGAACATACTATTATGATCGGTGTAACACCTGTCTAGAAGCTTCTACTGCACTTACGGTAAAACACGCGTCACCTCCATTATTTTCATTTTATTTCAGCTGTTTCTTGTCAGCTTCACTCCACATGTGATGTGCACCAGGGGAACAGTAAAAAGAGGCGTACTCAGGCTGAGAGGAGGAAATGAGAAACTAGTGAGACTAACTGACAGTATGGAGCAGCTTGACTCACTTTGAGCTCATAAAAAACAAATGAATTTTTATTTATTTATTTATTTATTTATTTATTGGTCTCATTGCCATTTATTGTCTCACAAACTCCAACTCAGTAAGTCTGTAATTGTGGATGCATTTATCTGTTACTTTATTTTACAAACACAGGAAGCAATGATTAAGTCAAGTTTTAATTATAAAACAGTGATTCCTAGTCTCTTCCTCTTGTAAATGGTATCATCAAACAGCTAAAAACAAAGTATCTAGATTGGACTAGAACTGGAAAAAGTTTGATCAGTGCCTTCCCAACAGAAACTTGTGGGTTTATATAAAAAAATAAAAAAATAAATGTATATATATATATATATATATATATTTTTTAAAGGTATGGAGAGAAGTGTAGCAAGTCAGACTTTCAAGAAAATTGAATTCATATTCTGTGACTAACGTTTTCTTTTTAGTTGCACGTTTCGTCTGGTAAAGTTTTCAGCTGCATCTTTTTTGCTGGATGGGGTCAAATCTGGTCCGATGCTTTTAACCACAGTTTGATCAGAAACTGTTTTTCTCACCCGTGCTCTAGATTTTGAAATAAAGTAGTCCTCCTCAGCTCCATGAAAGTGTCTCATCCTCGCCAAGTAACACCCGCCTCTGAGCGACTAGATTCCTGAACTATTTTAATCCTGTTTGCATATTTTTATTTCACTGTAAAACAGTTTTGTTTTTTGTGATACTGTGCCATGAAAACAGGCACCTGCCACCTTCCTGTTTTTTTATTAATTTTATTGCATGTATGTCAAAAATGTTTTGTTCATCAAATAAATGTAACATTAGACAAAGATAACTTGAGTAAATACAAAATACATACTTTAAATGATGATTTCATTTATTGAGGGGGAAAGCTTATCCAAACCTACCTGGCCCTGTGTGAAAAAGTAATTGTGCACTTGTTAAATCATCAAATAAGTGTGATAACCTTTTTTTTTTTTTTTTTTTTTAATCTTCAAGTTCAACTTCACTAGAGGAGAAGGTCTAATATTATGTATTTATTTATTTTACCAAATCAGATCAAAGTTTGAGTTAAAGAAATCAAGAAGGGGGCAAATACTTTTTCAAGGTACTGTATGTTCAAAATACTGCTTCAGTTCAGTTTCCAAAAACCTCTCCCACCACTAACAGTTGCAACGCGCCGAGTGACTAAATTCCCCTGATTAAACTGAAAAAAGAAAATAGCTTTGTGAGATTGTGTGTGGCTGCAGGTGTGTAAACTGTGTGTCAAATGTCTAGATACCAGACTGAAGGGACACCGTGTACTCTACTGGATATGGGCCTGTGTCGATGGCAATATTTTAACCTGAGATTGTTGTCATCAGGAAGCTATTCTCACAAATTGAAATAATAAAAGCCGAATGAACTTCAGGTTATTGGAACCTCCCCGCTTTTATTTAAACCAAGAAATGGAATGAGGCTTGTTTTAAGGGAGCAGGATGCCAAATAAACCCTGTCAGGTCTCCTGTGTGACAGTGGGGGAAAAATGGATGTCAGTACAGGTCATGAATTCATAGGTGATGAAATTGCAAATAATTGCTTGAGTGTGAGCTGATGCAGACATTTTCTTCTCCATCATCAGCTCAGATACGACATTTCTCTCCCTTTTTCCTCTCAAATGAAAACCACCGCAGATTGTTTCCTAACGAGACCGGGTGAGCGAGACAAGACATCTGTGTCCGTCTGATGGTTTCTTCTGTCAGTTGCCATGGCAACCATGATAAGCCCCACTTCCTCTTGACCACCGAGCCGCTTAGGAGCACCTCCATCATTATCCCAAGGTGTTTTTCAATGAGGAGGATATTGTGAAGGTATGGTGGCTGACTGTCTCCCATCATTTTCTTGCATGTATACACTGTGTGGGCACACAGAGAATGAATGGACCTCAATGAGGCTGACATAGATGCTCAGAATATCAAGTAGTTTCACAGCTATCCAGATACCTTTAGAGGCGTAAGGGTAACTGTGGTAATTCAAGCTCTCAGTCAGTTTCTGCTATGAATCCATCCTTCATCTGATCTCGTGAAAATAAGGCGCATTAAGAACTGAGTGCAGGTTTGGACACACAGATTATGATTATGAAATGTTTAAAGTAAACTGACATAAAAACATCCAAAAGATGATGAGAAAAAACAAACTACGGCGTTCCTGGATTAACAGTTTCCTCAGTCTTCAAGGTACAGGAAATGTATGCACTAGCAACTCAAAAGTTTCAAATGAAGAATTGCTGCCTAGTTGTTTCTTCTAATGTCCTGTAATTCCCATTTTACAGATAACGCTCAAACATATGATGACATTCGATTTAAACACTGGGCACATTTTTCTTTTTAAAGCCTTTCACATACCTTTAGCATCTGTTATGTGGCTTGTGCAGTACTGCTGCAGTTTTCCCCCAAATTATGATCAGTTATGCTGGATATATAAACATCTCACTATACTGTAGGTACGCCACGATGGCAAACCCTTCTGTGACTTGTACTATAACCCTAGAAATGTGGCTACACATCACATCGACACAAGCAAAGACTGGCTGGCGCGTTCATTTCCTGGTAATTATTTCCAGCTACCTCTGCCACCGTTTTTCAAATCAGCTGGAAGAAAATGGACTAACTTGAAGACGGAAACAAGCGCTAGTTTAGCAGCAAAATTGGAGAGCAATGCCGGTACACCGCACACAAATATAAATACAGGCCAAGACTTTATAGTAGACTTTACATGGATGCAACGCACAAGGGTAAGTAGGGTATTATAGTCTTTCAACTGTGGTTGAAAAAATCTTTTCTTAATTATAATTTGTTCATATTTTTTCGCGATCATTCCTTTTCATTACAATCTTCTCATTTGCCGCCTTCGAGAGCAGTTTACCCACAGACGCTTTCTATCGCGCAGGTAACAGTCCTTTTTACATCACCGTTTATTTTGGACTGCACTGACGACAGCCCATAGCCAAAGTGTGTTTTTTACCCATCAGTATAAAAAATATACTGAAAATAAATGTTTTCAAATTTGGATCCTGATACATGTTTAGGATTTGGAGTTCGGCACATTGTTATGTTGTATTACACAATCCCAGACACAAAAAGAGGAGCTTACATGTGAAGGAGGATGGGTGGTGGTGCTATGAAGACTTTACCAATTGTACTGCATCTTGTCATCAAGATGCAGCACTTGGCAGAAGCTTTACTATTTAAATCCCAGAATTCTAACAAAAAACCTCCACGGGACAGAATCTGAACAGGTAATCCAGAAACCAAGAAACTGCAGGCAAAAAACAGGATCAGACAGAGAAACAGACCATTATGAAGCGAGCTGCTCATGACAACACAGCAAAGAACTGGGCCCTATTGCAGGAAGCAGGTTCAACAAACTCTGACTTTAAAAACATAGACTGAGTTGATCAACTCTGAGTTTCCCATTCCGGAACAGCTGATCAGAGTCAGTTCAATTAACTCTGAGTATGTTCACCCTGAGTTAGCGCATGCGTGAGTAAGGAAACAAAGTCATCGGATAAATAAAGAGCTGACCCTCCATTTTAACCCAGTGAATCAAGGAATCGACAAAAACACAGACAATATATACCCAAGGGATAACGAGAGGAGAGGGGAAACAGCTGGAGAACAGGTGGACACAATCACTAACAAGACCAGAGGAACTGCAACTGAACACATTGTACACGAGACCATACGCTATCAACATACGACAGGAAGTGGCAAAAACAGAGACCAAGACTAAGACGTGAACTTGACCCAAAGACTGGGAGATAAACAAACAAAGAGGAAGGCACACAGAAGAACATAGTGATCAAATAGGAATAAACTGTGACCAAAAATGTAATTCACATAACCAGCTAAAGAGGCCTGAAAATACTAATCCAGGAAACACTGCAAAAAGGTACATAACTGAAAACTGCAAACCCATAATAACCTAAAAAAAGAGATATAATAACACGACTCCAAAAACGAAGACGCTGGGTCAACGACCCCGGACCATGGCACAGCCAGTTACGTACCGGTTTTTATCTTCTCCATTTTTGAACCTACATGTAATTACCAACACTGAACAGTGTTGGTAATAAGAAAATGATATGAGATATGAAATTGGAGGGACAGATGCAACAGCGCTCATGCACACCGCCCCCCAAGTCCAAGATGTAAATAAAATTGAGGAGCAGGCAGCAGTGAATAGGCAAGTGGGGCCACCTCAGCAGCTCCACCCACTAACCACTGTGTGACACACCTGCCCCCGAAGGCCCTATGTGTACTATGACGTGATGTGAGCCGTAATGACTATGATGTCATTAAAAAGGAGGGGTGGGGCATCATGCAGCAGAGCCCTATCACTTCTATCACCTAAAGTGGAACTCTTGGTCAGCTCTTCTCTTGCCTCTGCTGTGCTCCTTGCTGTCATGTTTCTGCTGCTATACTTACAGTACTACTGTTTAAGTTGTTCATGGCAAAGGTTCCATCAAACAAGGTTATTCATTACAGTTTACTGCTGATCTGATTCATCTAATTAATATTGCACATTTCCATATTTTGTACACAGTTAAATAATACTTTGTTATTGATGTGTAGCCTACACATGTTAACACAACTTAAGGGTTTATAAACCATAAATCTCCTGACATTTTCCTTTTTGTCTGAGCTTTGTTGGAGACCTATTGTTCTTTCCCTCCACAGTTCCTCCAGAGTTATTTTACTTTCATATTTACAGATTTTATTTCCATGTTAAAAAAAAAAAGCCCAAAGCAAAAGCTTTGGCACCGTGAGTGGTGGTATTGATACCTCCTTTGCAGGTATTACAGTGTGTAAATACTTATGTTTTGTCTGGGGGATTTTTACCCTTTACTTCCTTCAAAAGGCTTCCGGGGTCTGTTAGACTGCTCATGAGTACTACATAAACAAACTGATGCTAATAAGAGTTTTGTTGGCCATCAGTTAGGTGTTTAATGCCTGACATTTCAGAAAGTTTGAGGTTAGACAAACTCAGCCACATTGGTGCTGGACTCTTGAACCCTTATGTTATCCTTCTGGCTGGCTGCTCCTTTTTTCTTCTTCTTTTGGAATAAGCAGTGACCATATTTAGATGACAGGGTGCAGTGAAAAGTTAGCAAACCAACACAAGTACATTCATTGTAAACTTTATGGCTGCAAGGTACAGGCATGTTTCTGACTTCTCCAACACCATCAGGCCCGCTCTGGGTGATAAACTGACAGCAATGCAAGTGGATAGTTCCCTAGTGACCTGGATAGTCGACTACCTGACTGGCAGACCTCAGTATGTGTGTCTGCAGCGCTCTGACCGACATTATGGTCAGTAATACAGAAGCAATGCAGGGGACTGGCCTATGTCCCACTCGTCACTCTAACCACAGACTTCAGCTACTGCATAGAGACCCTAACCCTTCCACCTTCAGAAGTTTTCTGATGACTCTGCAATAGTGGAATGTATTAGAGAGTGATGAGTAAGAGTACAGGACTGTGGTGGGCATCTTTCTTACATTGTGCAAACAAAAGCATCTGCAGTTCAAACAAGGACAAAGGAGCTGGTTGTGGGCATGAGGATCAGTGACCCCTGTTCCCGTCCTGTGGGGTCTGTGTGGAGACAGGATTACAAATACCTCACTGTTCACATTGACAATAAAAATGGACTTCATTAAAAAAATATTAAAAAAGGGCCCTCTACAAGAAGGGCCTGAGCCATCTCTATTTTTAAGAGACAACTGAGGTATTTTAGCATCTGCCAGATCATGCTCAGGATGTTTCTTGTCTGTGGTGGCCGGTGCCATCCTCTGTGCTGTGGTCTGCTGGGGCAGCAGACTGAAGGTAGCATACACCAACAGACTCAAATGAATCCGCAAAGTCAGTAATGTTACGGGTGTGGAGCTTGACTCTGTGACAGCGATGTCAGAAAGGAGAACGCTGTCGATATTGGACAATATTCCTTCACACCCTCATTCTGAACAGCCGCAGGAGCACGTTCAGCAAAAGACTCATTCTACCCCAGGAAATGATTCCCACCTGTGGCCACCGGCCTTTACCACTGCTCCCTATGACAACTGGACTTTTCACCTGTAATATCTTCTTTATATTGTACATGGTATTGTTTTAACTTTGGAATATTTAACTTAACTCTGACAAACTCTTCATATTTTGTGCCTTCACAGTATGGTGCCGTTTAATCCTCAATATTTCAGAGAGTGTTTTAGGTTTTATAAAGCTTGTTTTTTTGGAGAAAAAACATCTGTCATCACAGAATATTGTGCTATTTTATTGAATACATGAAAATATAACAGCCATAACGATTGACATATTTTATTGAAAGTGAAAATTGAAAGAAGATTGTGCAACTGCAGGGATTTATTATATAACAGCGTATGAACATTACAACTGTTAAACAGTCTTCACAGCTTTATCATTAAAACAAATCCTCATAACTACACTCTATAGTTATCAATATTAATTCAACATCAGTTTACACAAACACTAGTCTGTGCAGTCAATGCTGTGAGAGGAAACCTTGATGTGTGACAATTGCATTTGTTTCCCCACACTCACTGAAATGGCAGCTCAGGTGCCTCTATGATCTTATGATCCACCCCCACCCCAGTTAACATCTATACCATCTATCATAGGGCAAGAGGCAGGGCACACCCTGTACAGGTCGCCAGCCTGTCGCAGGGCTAACACAGAGGGACAGACAACCATTCACGCCTATGGGCGACCTAGAGTCACCATGCTGCCTCGTGGTTATGGATACACTGAATATTTAAAAACATCCTGGAAAACAAATTCTCACAACTCAGATGTTCATTCAGGGCAACTTCGATGTTATTAACCTTTAATAATAATAATAATAATAATAATAATAATTGCATTGATCAAAAGCAGCAGGGGACTCCTTATAGTTTCTATAGAGTACGGAGGTATAAAAACGGTTGGAATGATGCTGTAATAAAAGCCACATGCCTCACATTTTGTCATTTAAACCTTGAATCCTGCTTTCCACATTGTTCATTTCTGTCTGCAGAAATAAGCCAGTGGATCATTTAAAGGAAGTTTTCTGAATCATTTCCCCAAATTGTTTATTCATAACTGCACTGGAGTTTCACATCGTCACATTTTAACTAGCAGATTGTGAGTTATAAATTATAATTTTCTTTCACAGTTTTACAAGGTTTCATTAATATTTTATAACTACCATAAAGACCAAAACTTTAATATGATTTTATTTGTATTCATGCCCATCATTGCCCTGTTTTTCTTCCCCTTGCGTTCTCTTCTCCATAATCCATACTCCTCCTCACTGCTGCTTTTAACAAACCAATTTCCCCTCTGGGTTCAATAAAAATACAACTGCCTGAAATAGGTAGAGGAAAAAAATGACAATTTTTACTGGAGGCAAATAGAAGAAAAAGATATTTTAATCAGGATTTACATCTCAAATACAGCTTCAGAAAAGCCAGGGCCAATCAGAAAGCAGATCATGTTCCAAATCAAAAATGAAGCTTTAAAGCTGCTGCACACAGCTAGAAAGTCAAATAGATGTTTGTTACATGCGCCACATTTTTTTTATTCAAATGTGCATCAGTTCAATCAACAATTACTCCTTAAGCTTTACACTGTGAACATCATTAAAAAAAATCACTGAAGCTGAATGAAAGCTGTACTGACTTATTTTTCTGCAACAAGCAGCTCACCTTCACAAATCTGATTGTTACCAAGTTTAAGTGTGGAGATATCAGTTTGTGAAATACTCTTGTCAATAACTGTGTGGGATGACCCCTGCTGAACTATTTCCCCCTGTACAGCATGTAGTTAAGGTTTCCTCTTCTTCACACTCCTGTAATTGGGAGGGTTTATTCCAGAGTTTGTAACATGTTAAACTCTTACTGTAGCGCTTTGTGTGTTTTCTGTGTTTTAGGAAACAATGACCCATGTGTAGATGCAGCTTTCACAGATTAAACAATGAAAGACTGAGACCTCAGTCAAGTAGTGGTTTGCACTGATGCTTCCAGTTTGAGGGCCTCACAGCATATTTTGTTGTGTAAAATGAAAATATTCAAGCTGAAATTGACTCGAGTTCAGCTCAATTGCCAGTATAGCAACCTTACTTTGATGTGAGGTTAAAAATCTCCATAGAGCTGCAGAGGTCACCACACAGCTATAACATAACATAATGAGTCGACAAATGCTGGTAATTTTGGTGGTTTGTGTCAAACTTGAGTTTACAGTAATATATTCTGCTTCTAAACAAGAGCTCGTTGCCTTTTCATGTCCACTTGGCATTCAGGGTCAGCGTACAAAAGAATAATGCTTTTGTTATTTCAGCTGCCAATGAGTTGGTAGAGCTGTTTCATTGCCATAAAAATGAAGTGCACGCAGCACTGAACTTCACTTTTTCAAAGGATAATGAAGCATTGTTTCACCGCTGCTTGTTCATGTGACTTGCATTAGCAAGAAAGACATCCATGAAGCGCCTTGGTTTTCATAACTTAAACTTCTGAGATACTGATCTGGTCAGTTAAGTAGCAAAGAAGGTGCACTGCAGCGGCAGCAATGAGACAACCCCCCAAAATAGGAAAATTACAGGTGGAGGACACTCACATTTTTCCCTCCTCATCTTTTCTGACTGTTTTCAGTAGTTTTGCATTTGGTAGCATGAGGTCATACCTGGACCCTACAGAGGTTTCACAGGTAGTCCAACTCCTCCAGGATGGCACATCAATACGTACGATTGCCAGAAGGTTTGCTGTGTCTCCCAGCACAGTCTCAAGAGCATGGAGGAGATTCCAGCAGACAGGCAGTTACTCTAGGAGAGCTGAACAGGGCCGTAGAAGGTCCTTAACCCATCAGCAGGACCGGTATCTGCTCCTTTGTGCACTGGGGAACAGGATGAGCACTGCAGAGCTACAAAGTGACCTCCAGCAGGTCACTGGTGTGAATGTGTCTGACCAAACAATCACAAATTAATTCATGAGGGTGGCCTGAGGGCCCAACGTCCTCTAGTAGGCTCTGTGCTCACTGGTTGGAACTGTGGAACCCGACTGGCATACCAGAATACCAGAATTGGCAGGTCCAACACTGGCGCCCTGAGCTTTTCACATATGAGAGCAGGTTCACCCTGAGCACATGTGGCAGACGTGAAAGGGTCTGGAGAAGCCGTGGAGAACGTTATGCTGCCTGTAACATCGTTCAGCGTGACTGGTGGGTCAGTGATAGTCTGGGGATTCATATCCATGGAGGGACACACAGACTTCTACAGGCTAGGCAACGGCACCCTGACTGCCATCAGGTATCAGGATGAACTCCTTGGACCCATTGTCAGTCCCTGCACTGGTGCAGTGAGTCCTGGGTTCCTCTTGGTGCACGACAATGCCCGACCTCATATGGGGAGAATATCCAGGGAGTTCCTGGAAAATGAAGGAATTGATACCATTGACTGGCCCCCACACTACCTAAATCCTCTGGGAGGTGTTCTGTTGGATGTTTCAGTCCATCTGATGCTGTCCAGTTGCAGATCAGACTGTCCAGGAGCTCAGTGATGCCCTGGTCCAGATCTGGGTGGAGATCCCTCGGGACACCATCAGTCGTCCCATCAAGAGCATGCCCTGATGTTGTCAGGCACACATGGAAGCACACAAATGACTGAGTACTATTCTGAGTTGCTGCGATGAATTTTCAGTAAAGTGGACGAGCCTGCTGCATCATTTTTTCACTTTGATTTTAGGTGTGTCTTTGAATTCAGCCTCTGTAGGCTGATGATTTTCACTTCTATCAAACGATGTGCCATCCTTTCATTCTAACACATTACCCAGTCCACATCAGTCTAGATCCCCAGCACGATTTATTTCAGTTGAAATGTGATGTGTTTCGGAGTATACTTGCAGTGTGCTTGTTAATGAATTCATATGCATTGATTGGTGTTAATTTTTACATACTATGTGATCCTCACAGAACAGCCACACCACAAACATGATTTCATAGAACAGGATGCATTTCTCTAGATCAGCGGTTCTCAAAGTCACGAGTGCTGCGGCCCACTTAAAAACCAGCATTGTAATGTATCCAACAGAATATAAAGTATTTAAACGAGCTCGACCTGAAATATTTGCAGCAGTAAATGCACTATACATCAGTGCAGTAGTAGCTTCAATCCACTGAGATATGTAACAGTAACTTAACGTTCCTTCACTTTTGATACTTACGGTTTTGAATGCAGGCATCGACTCTGCTCAGCCCTGATCTGACCCATAGATAAATGTGGTTTTAAAGTAATTTAAGAGGAAGTAAGTTCTAACTGGACTTTACAGCATTATAGAATTGTATGTTTAACCCAAGTCTGCTTCTGTTCCTAAAAACCATCACCCTCAAACAGAAAGCATCGAGCAGACAAAATGTCTGTTTGCTCTCGAACTCTAATTGGTCCTCAAAGATTAAAAAAAAAAAAAAAACTACAGCCTCTCCATCTCTGTGTGTCCTGCCTGACCTCAAGCACTCTCTTGTTTCCTATTAGTTTTAATTGACTCTGTCTCCCTTCATGTGTCGACCTCCAGTCCCCTCCTCTTCCTCTGACAGTGGCTGTCTGCAGATCGCTTTGGTGAGGACTGTTGCGCCATCCATCAGGGGCAAGAGAGCGGCAGCAGGAAGTTATGTCAGGAAGTTGGTAGTTTAGCGAGGTGGATGGAAGGTGACTCGTCAGGCTCAGCAGCTAGTTGAGTCCGGCGGCTGTCAGGATGCCTGACCTCCTCCTGCTCTCGACATGACAGAGAGGATGGCTGAGTGTCAGCTTAACTGCTCAGCCTGTCATGTCTGTCACGCCCGACGATACAGGAAGTCATGTTTTCTGAGCGTGCTTGAAGCAGTTGAAGCTTTTTTTTTTTATCCTTTCATCCTGTATTCAACTTTTTCCTCTCCCATACGGTGCCACGGACCTCAGAGCAGCTTGCTGTCACAGGATGAAGCTTCCTGGCAGGTTTGTCTGCAGCTCGTAAAGGTTTTATAGGAAGTAGATGAGTTTGGACAGAAGGAGATGAGCCAAAGAGCATGTGTCTTTTTTTTCTTAACACTGTGAGCAATCTGTCAGTAAATCTAACATGACCATCACTGTCACAACCACTATCTCTTACCAAAGATCACAGTAATTTAGGCTTAATTTAACTCTAGACAGAATATTCTAGTGTACGCACCTTAATCAGTGCAGATATGCAGTAATTTAAATTACACCTGGAAATCTGGATCAAAAGTCACACCTCAAAGGCTATCAGCTGTATCGTTAACCTGCTCAGGGAAATGGAGAGTTGACCCCGTTGACTGCACCAACACTAGGCCCAGAAACCAACCAGAACCATGTTGTTTGCTGGAACTGAATCTGTTGTTGCTCATTGTCATTTTCTCTCAGATGTGTATGAATGACACAGTTTTGCCTTCTGTGTTCATGTCCTCTGACCTTTTTTTTCCCCCCAGTTTGTTCATGCTGAAGAGGAAGTAAGGAAATTCAGGCTTTATCTTTAACTTAAAGTGGACCCACTCTACTTGTTGGTATGTTCTGTCATACGGATCTCGTTTCAGTCAGTGGTGGATTCTCATATTAAACAGGGGCAAGGTTTCAAATAATGAGGTCAATATATGTGCAAGTAATCTTTGTGCAGCTCAGACTTCAGGCTGCTCTAAATAGTGTTTCAGTTTTTTCTAGTATTGGATCTATATGCTATAAATGAGGGGATGGTCATATTAGTGATATCAGGTACAGAAGCCCCACCCACCCTCTGTGCAAACCCTTAATGTTCAGCATCAACAGCTGTCAAATATGTAAAGAAAATGACCCCATTCAGCTCCCCTTAAAGACGTTTGTTGCTGTAAACTTGCTGACCTGTGAGGACCCTGAAGGCGTTCTGAGACGCACCTTTCTGGACTGGAAACTAAACCGGAACACTGAGGAAGAAAACAGGAATTATTATTGCATTGATGACTTGTGCATGCATGTCTCACACTCTTAGCTCACATTTATTTCACATTTTTGACTCTCACTGCAGTTACAGGTAATAGCTGTAGTGTTGTTGGTGCAATTCTATGATTTGCATTTCTTCATTCATTTTCATTTGAGACAGTTAGACCCGGAATTTGTCTTTTTTCCCCAGCAGCACTTCACAGAAGTGTGCCATATATTTTGGCTCTCAGCAATTCAGAACGAGTCCTCCTTCCATTATTATGTGTAATGGAGTTTTAATGATGCTATTGGTGAGGTTGGAGGAGAGCAGAATTAAGTGCACACCTGAGGTGTATTGAGTGCTGGTTTACATAATGTATACGAAGGAGGCTTTAACTTCTTAATGAAGAAACATCCATTCATACTGGTGGCATTGTAAAAACTCACATTAGAAAGTCGGTTTTCTACCCTGTTCTGAAACATTAGCCAGAAACTGAAGGAGTTAACATATGCTGAGACATTAATGTTTTCTACCCCTGCAGAGAAAATAGGAGATCAGCAAGAAGGAAAAATTCTTCCACAAATCACAGCTTCATTTCAACTATTCACCCAAATATCTCTCTTAACAACTCGTTTAGAATACCAGCTCCTGAAATCTGATTTTCTTGAAACAAAAAAGCCACCAGGGCTCAGAAAACAGCCACTTCTAGCACCTATTAAAAAGTCAGACTTATGAAATATCTAGTCACCGCTTTTCCATTAAGTCAAACGTAACTGAAGTAAATAGGTGCGGAGGAGAGAGCTGCTAAAGAAAAGTATTTTCATCCAAGTAATATTTCACCCTTTTCTCATCTCACTGAACTCCTGTCACATGATATGCAGCAGTGGTTTTCAAACTCTGTGTCCAAGGCACACCTATATTCATATTTGTACAAAATAGTCGTCTGACCTGTGAAGGAACTGGTCAAGCAAAACCATGTAGTAAGTTCCAGAGCTGAAAAAGAAGCGGCAGTCCTGGGTGCCAGTTTGGCTTGGTGGGTGAGCAGGTGACCGAATGCCGCGCAGCCAAAGTGCAGCAGTCTGGATTGGAGTCTGACCCGTGTCTTTCCCTTATCTCTCTCCCCATTTTCCTGTTTATCTTCACTGCTCCACTATCCAAGGAAAGCAAAAAATGCCCCCAAAAATAATAACAAAAAAACCCTGCAGTCCTCTAGCGGCTGGTTCCAAAAGTGAATCAGTCCCCAAAGACTCTCGTATTAAAATATCCAACTAAAAAAAACATGCTTGCGCTCTGAGTCCAAACATGGTTTTGGCCAAGTGGATAACTCATCCACGTAGAGTCAGGGATGTGGCTCTCGGAGACAGAGGCTCACAGCAGAGATAGAGCAAAACTGTGGAAAAGGCCAAGTGTGATTATGCAAAGAAACGCCACAGCCATTTCATGGACTCGAGTCACAGTGCATGTGCCCAGGAACACAATTCATTACGGACTACATGCCAGCACCTCAGGCCTGGAGCAGTGATGCCTCTTTGCCAGATGCACTGAATGACTTTTGTGTACGCTTTAGAACCTGTGAGGAAAACTACCCCTCCTCCGATCAGAGCTGATGTTAGTAATCCGCAGAAAGCTGCTAAAGCAGATAGCATGCCTGGCTGGGTGCTATGGGGATGTGCTAACCAGCCGTCAGCTGTCAGATGTTCTGACAGACATCCCTGAGAACAACAGTAGTTCCTACACACCTTAAAACCAAAAGAATCCTCCTGCGACTTTAGTCCGTGAAATGGCTGTGGCGTTTCTTTGCATAATCACAGGTGGTGGTACTGAGGCACATGAAGTCCCATCTCCTGGAACAATTAGAGCCATTACACAGGGTGCCATCCACTTTACCCTGTCTCACTTGAACTGGTGTAGGCAGAGAGTATCTACAGAGCAGGTACACCGGAACGCTGTTCATGGACTTCAGCTCAGCATTCAACACAACCATCCCAAAAAGATGTTAGGGAAGCTGAGCATACAGTACCAATCATGAACACCTCCTTTTGTAACAGACCCCAGTCAGCACAGGCATCAACTCCAGGATCATCGCCGGTGTTTCACGAGGTTGTGTGCTCAGGCCACTGCTGTTCACCGCTCAAACCACATCATCAAGTTCCCAGGTGACAGTGGTGGGACTCTGAAAAGGCAACAGAGATGACTTCAGGAGGAACTCTACCACTCCAGTGGCTCTGCTATCAAACTCATCAGCAGAGGGAAGTTTCTGAGTGCACGCATGGCAGACAGCCTGAAGGCCACCTTCACCCTCCTTTTCTTACCACTTTTTACTTGAGGACACGTGAGAGCGTCTTCTGCTCATATATCAGTGTATGGAATGGGAACGAAAATTGATCTGAAGTCCCTCCAGCACATTGTAAGAACAGCAGAGAAGATCATTGGCCTTAAATAGCAGATGTGTCTGTGTGATACACCTGTACAGCTTTTCTATGTAGCTTACTAGCATCAGCTGATAACTTGGCACTAATCCTCCCATCCAAATATGGTCCCTTCCAGCTCTAGTAATTCAGACCTTTTTTGGTACAATATGTCGCACACTTGAATTAAAATTAATTAAGACCGTTGTGTTTTTGTGAGTCCGCTTTTACTAAATAGTCTGCTGCCCTGCAAATATGCAGACATAGTACATCGCTACAAGTTTAGCACACAGTCTCTAGACTCATACTAGGCGCACTGCCTTACAATGAGTGGCCTGGCCTCTGCCCCTGCTGGACTTGCTCCCTGTTGGGGATCCTCCCTCTTGTGGTGTAACGGAGCAATAGCCGCTCTTCGAGTACTATGTCTCATCAAAGACGGGGCATAGCTTGTTTTGTGACAGCTGAAGAAATTAACACATTTTAACCATCTGAACATTATAATGAAATCAAATATTTTGGGTTGGGTGGCTTATTTTTGTCCATACCAAATTCTCCCTTACAAATACACATTAAGGTTTGTGAAATAAGTACACCTATACTCACCTCAGTACACCATTTAGGAACCACTGATTTACAGGATCTTATAATGAAACCATGCATGTGGTGTTATGGGGACTTGGTGAAGTAATCCTTGATTCTGCTTTGTCTGACTATAAAGCTCTTCTGTTCTTAAGTTTTGTGCAACTTAGACACACAGAGCGTCATCCACATTAAAAACCTCAACATTATTCAGGACTTATCGTCCCAGACAGCCTCAATTTTTTGTTCATCAACTGGGATTTTATTACCATATCAGACTTCAGGATGTCCCTACTGTGTTTTCCTCCCACTGATAATTATTTTATTCTACTTTTGGGTTTGTTTTTCCGACATATTGCAGAGAAATCTGCATAATGGCTCTGCATAAAACAAGAAAAGCATTGCGTTATGCTGAAACAGTTGCATGACTACATTAATGTAACCTACATCACAGCTGTTCCTCATGGTTTACTACAATAGTTGTATGGTACTCAGTTTTAAATGCGTTCTATGTGCAGCTGCGCTGATGCGGGTGCAAAATGCAACACAGATTTGTTAGATGGGAGATAAGAGACAACAGACCTGTTCTGGAGACTTGCATCAGAGATCACACACTATATGAACCACAGGCAGTAGGTTTGGGGACCGGTCCATGCGCAGCTTCGGGCAGCTTTGTGTCTTTTGCCAGATGGAGGCAGAGTCAAAACTATGTGGTACACCTGGTCTGTGTACTCTAGTTTGTGCAGGGTGTTTGTCCATCAGACAATCGTGGAGACCAGCACAGTTCTAACATACAAAGAGCTGAAACAAAACCAAGTGTCAAAAACAATGAAAAGCATCCACTGAAGTCACTCTCTGTACTTCTCATGCTAGTTTTTATTTATTTATGTTTTGTGCTTCTCCCATTCCTGGAGAACTCCGCTAGCGCGCCCTTCCCACTTCCGGCACCATCCATGTTGCACAATGTGCAGTTGGGATTTTGGAGGACTGCATGGGAGCACGCTTGCACTGGTTGAAAACCCTCTCTGTAGGAAAATAGCCCTACAAACAGTACTGTAAAGGAAGCACTTGACTAAACTACACCGAGGCTCTGGGGATGATAGCTGACTGGTTTTCAATATGACACTTCCCTGAAGTCTGTTGATATTCAAAATTTCATATTTTTCTAATAAAAAAATTAATAAGAAATAAGAGTGAGCATCAAATGTGGATCAGTCCACCACTGAAAATAATCCAACAAATCCCTCTGTTTCAGTAACATGACCAGTCATTGCTGGATCTTTTTAAAGCGATGGGGAGCCGACCCTTGCTGAGCGCCATTCTTCTGTTTCACCAAACTGCTGCCATTTCTTTGTCTCTTGATAGAGGCAAAAATTGCCAAAAAATCTTAACGGATCAGATGTTTGACTAATAAATTGCTCATTTGGGGTTTTTAAATAAAAAGTTGAAATATGGAATGATTATTTTCCTTCTTTTTTTTTAACTGAAGTTTCATTTCATTTCCTAATCCAGGGTCTGAATACTTTATGGGCTGTACTGTTAACAGCAGCAGGGAAGGCTAAATGTAAGAATGAGGCTTCATCATTTCTCCCGTCAGTGATTACATTCTTTCTAAATCACGATTGTCCGAGCAAACTGCTGCAGGCGTGGCCTAAACTTATGATCTCTTAGTCGAGTCCATCTGGAGCAGCTGACACTGAGCAGCCACACCCGGCATCAGTGAGGGTCTGCTTATAGAAAAGGTTAAAACGTTAAAATCAAAGTCAAATATTCTAATTGTTTGAGATGTTTTGTATATGAAAACATTTAAAAATGGGAATCATTCACAGCTTTCACAGGAAGTGTGTTACTTTCACAATAAACTCATTGACCAACTTCCTGGCAAAGTA
>JAVDPK010001736.1:78297-91538 GCA_034780415.1 Cichlasoma orientale | reverse complement strand
GACATTCATTGCAAAACACGGTGAGACATTTAGGAATACAGAAGATATTGTAAAAATACAGAGAATATACCCAACAGTTGCATTGCTTGATTTTAGTTGTGAATTACAGCCCAAAGTGAGAAGAACTAAATGAACTTGAATGAAGGAGAAAAAGAAGGAATTTCTTAAAGATAAAAAAGAACGGCACAAAGAAGTGCTTAAAGATACAATAATATCAGTAAGGATAAAATAAGTTGTTAGATACAAATTGGTATATATAATATACAGGGCATAAAAATGTCACGGCCATCCTAAAAGAGACGCGTAGGAGTGAGTTCAAGTTGCAGTCATAATGGAAAGTTTTCATTGTATTCCATTATAGCAATTTCAGAGGCCACTGTGTGCAGTATATTGGATAACATTCAGTATATTAATTTAAAAAGATGAATACAGAGACATCTGTAAAGATATGGAGAATTTTTAAAATAATATCTGAGCCTACATTAGACTGACTGCAGTTCAGTTAGTACAGATTCAGGGGCAGACACGTCACTGTTTCCATCAAAGCTGCGCTGGTTCTGGCGCACAAACACTTCTGCCTTGATTCGTTTTGAGAACCACATCTTCAGTGTGACACGTGCAGTCCTCAGCACAAACAAGTGCTAAAAACTGACATGTTCAATAAATTGTTAAAATAAATAAATTGTTTTCTGTAAAATACTTTGTAACTCCTGCCTGAAAAGTTTTAATGCTTACTTGCTCTCATGCTGGTCATCAGATTGCAGAGGGAGTGGGAGTCAGTTCCATGATATCTTCTCTTTACCACCACCACCTGCAGAGGACTGGGTTAAAAGCACTTGAAAAACTGCAGTGAGACCACATTCATGGAGTCATAACTCAATCTGAAAACAGAGACATGCACCATCAACATGCTTTATCTAGTCATACAGTTTATTATACAGCATGTCTGCTTATCCGAAGGTGGGACGAGGTGGCAGCAGGCGAAGCAGGGTGTTCCATACATCCTTCCCCCCAGCCACACCTTCCAGTTCCTCCTGCAGGATCCCGAGCCAATCCCAGGCCAGATGAGATATATTCGCTTTACTGGGTTCTAGGTCTACCCTGGGGTCTCTTCCCAATTGGCGTGTCCAGAACACCTCCAAAGGGAGGCAGCCAGGAAGCATCCTAACCAGGTGTCTGAACCACCTCAACTGACCACTGTAAATCAGTAGGTATCATAACACAGTCCACACTATTCTTTATGTGTGTCAGTCATGTTCCAGTACTTTGACTGGTGTGTTTGATGTCTTTCCTGTTCAGGTTCTCATATTTTAATTAAGAGAAGATTTCACTGTATTAAATAGTTTCTGCTCAAATAACATTAGTGCAGGCTATATGACAAAATTGGGGCACAGAATATAGATGTGTTAAAGTCGATTTTTGGCAGTGAATAAGTTGTTCTCTGAATAAAAACTCTAGTCTTGGAAGGACATAAATCTCAGTGTGATTGATGAAACATCAAGGGGATAAATCCGTCACCGTTATCATTACCAACATGTCAGCTCGACTTTGAACACAACACCGAGCAACCTGCCAAGGAGAAATGCTAATTACACTAATTACAAAACATAGATGTTATCCTCTGTGTGATGTGAACCACAAATGGATGTGGATGGAGGTGCCATTTTGGCATCAATAATTGCGTGTTACCATTTTACTGCGGATGAGTGCATTAAATGGGAACTCTTTGAAGCTTCCTGGCTGTTTTGCCGCGCTGAGGTCTCTTCCATAAAACCCATTAGCTTCTGTGTGATAGTGGACTGGGATCGCACGCTAAAATCAGCCACTGCTTTCTCACGTTGACCCCGAACGCAGCCCGAGAGTGTTGAGGGCTTCAGATGAGGACAGTCGCTGAGCAGTAATTACATGACAACCTTTAAATAACTGCCGCCTATAGCTGTCATTTCACAATGTGTCTGTACCGGTTTGTCTGGCAGAATGTGGCCACGAGTGAGGGTGGCGTGAACAGAGCAGAGCAGCAATTCATCACTGCAGTTTGGCAGGAAAAAATACTCCATTAAGGCTGGAGAGTCTACTTTCTATATCTGCAGTTGGGTGGAAGCTGTTTTTCTGCAGATTTTCTAATTTTCGTGACATAGTGGCTAGCAAGAGAAGCACATTGTTAAATATCCTGTTAAATGGCTAATTTGGCCTCTTTTTAAAAGTTATTAACAAAATATTTAGTTCAGATGTGCTAACACTATAAACATAATTTTGGAGTGCAAAACAGGGTTATAATAGTTTTGGATTTCACATTATAGTTTAGTTTTATTTCGTTTTAACTTTTGCTAGTGGTTTTTTATTAGTTTTTGTTTTAGGTTAAATGTTTAGGTTTAGTTTAGTTTTCATTATTTTTGATTTTTCATACTTTATCAGGTGCAAGATTCAAGGTGCAAGATTCAAGGTGCAAGATTCAAGGTGCAAGAGTAACTATTGTATAATAAGACCTCAGTGAATTATACCATTAAAAAAAATGTCCCAGCCAACAATAAAAAAATATGCTGGGACTTTTTTCCCTCCTGGGCCCTCCCTGTTTGCGGTTTATTTATTTATTTATTTATTTATTTATTTATTTATTTTTCAGGCTGTAAACATAACTGTCCCTCTAGTTTTTTGTTGTTTTTTCCACTCCTTCATGTCCATTCTGATAGTAGAGGCCGCACTGAGCCCTGAATCCCAGGTCAACGTTGCCTCCATATTGGATGTGGCCAACACAAACTCTCTGTTTGTGTTGGCCAAACAGCACCAGGTGTGTCACTGGTGCTGCGTGGAGTTCAAACCGTTTTACAGTTGAAACTGGATCACATGGGCTTACCCTTCACAGGTAATACTGAACAATGTTTTTTTTTTTTTTATTTATTTGTTTTATTGTATTTGGCCATTACAACATTTTGAAAACAGAATTTGCAGATGTTGCAGGTAATACTATGTAGTCTGCAGTGAAACCAGCCTCCGACCTGCTCAATGCAGCGTCTGTGTGTGTATGTCTATGGTGGACCCGACGTGTAGTTACATTTCTCAAAAGCTGGACGTTAGGTTACTGCGTAGGTTCAAGTAGTCGCCTTGTGAGCGCTTCTCAGGTGATCTAAACGTGTCCAAGTGCCCCTTCAAGGTTGTTCCCTTGTGCATGTCAGTGCATCAGGTCTCAACTGTTCTGAGGCATCTGAGGAAGTGCAAAATGAGGCTAACACTAGAAAATTGTACATTTTTATGTCACCTGCTTATGGACTATGGATGTAAGTTATCAGGTCTGCAAAAATCCAGCAGTTTTACATCGTGTATATTTATACTGGTGTGTACATCATCCTGGTGTGTTAGTGATTAATACTGTTGCCTCACAGCCAGAGGGTTCTGGGTATGAACCAGAGCAGGGCATTTCTGAATAGTGTCCATGTTTTCCCTGCAAAAGGTCCTGTTTCTCCTGCCATCAAAAAGCTTTGGTTAAGGCTGCCAGCCCTACATGCCTAACCCCAGGGCTACTGGTGCTGAAGAGCTTCTTAATCTCAGGGGTTTCACTTTCTGACAAAGGTTAAAAAACATCATCCGTCCCTATTAAATCCCTACTGAATAAACTGAAAACAAAATAAACTGAAGCAACCTTCACTCACCACCTTCCTGACTCACAGGACTTTAGTTTGGCAACTTGTGAATTCATCTTCTTCCCCAAAATGAAATTCAGGGCTGCCTTTGGGGGGGACAGAGCATCTCCAACACAAGTGATCATATCATTTAAAATTTAACATTTTTTAACAAAAATTGTCACCTAACAGCGGCAAGGAGATAAAAACCTGGTGAATGTAAAAATGTAAAAATCAAATCCTGAATTTAATTCGACTCAACCAGGACCCGTGACCTAACCCTGAAGAGACTTTGCCAGACTCAACTTCTTAACTGTGATTGGTGGTCAGGCAATGACAACACCCCTGTTGTCATCCTTGCTGCTGATCAATGCTACAATTCCGGGCCAAATGACCTCAGTGAGGACTGCCGTGTGAGGGCATAAGTCAGCCAGTCTTTGTGGAGCTGGCACTCTAAAGTGGCTGTTTTCACCTCGTCGCAAAAGCAGCAGCAGCTGCCGCTGCCGCTCTCCTCCGGCTTTGACGTGGGCTGATTGGTGTGTCATTGAGCAGCCAGCTTTATTCGACTGTCCATCAAAGCTGAAAGCTGAAGGGACCCTGTCTCTCTGGTTAAACCCGGCCCCCCAGGGCCCCCAAGCGCAAGGTCACTTGGCAAGTGATGTGCTGGTGACCTTGGTGGGATGGGGTATAATATGAATACAATCATGCTGAGTAGTGAAATAATGGTGCCGTAAATTCAATAAACAACCCGGTGGACCTGACATCACCTTCCTTTCATGACATCTTTTTCTGACAGGACAAAGTAATACAGCGCTCCCCAGAGAGTCCCTGAAAACAGTCAATTTCTCTGTACTAAATGTCAAGGCAGTCGTGCGTGGAAATATGAAAATGGAAGAGTGCAGGAGGAGGCACTTAATGGTGAGGAGAGGACAGCAGCACCTGCTATCAGCAGGAATCCCGCTCTCTACCTGTCTGAGCATCTGAACTCTGGAGGAAAAATACAGTTAACCAGAGGGAGAGTGGAGGATGATCCGCGGTGGTGAGAAAGCCTAAAAAAAACACGGAGAAAACAATGAAGCTGGGAGCAGTTTTAAACTTTTATAAACTTTCATTTGCGCTACAGATAAAAGAAAAGATTTCAATATTTCTACTTTAAGAAAATAAAGTCTGTCAGTGGGCTCTTCACTTACAGAGCACTTACTGAAGATGACCTTTGGCATCGGACTCCCAACTCACCACACACAGACACTTGATCAGGACCTGTTGTCACATTTAAATACACACCCCACAATAAGGATTCAAAAGCTGCATGCTGCCACACAGCTGAACGTCTCCTGTGCTCTTGCATCAGTGCAGCACACTTGGCTCAGATGTTTCAAGGATCAGCTTTTTGAGGGG
Organism: Cichlasoma orientale; assembly: GCA_034780415.1. Classification (NCBI taxonomy): domain Eukaryota; kingdom Metazoa; phylum Chordata; class Actinopteri; order Cichliformes; family Cichlidae; genus Cichlasoma; species Cichlasoma orientale. Next base: position 86,523 of record JAVDPK010001736.1, on the reverse strand, counting down.
AGCGTTCAACTTTGCCATTACAGAGTTTTCCATTAGATTTCATCTCTTATAATATCTTTAGTAAAACTGTCATGTCAGGCAAGGCGGAGGACCTCAATGCAGGACACTCGAGGCGAAGAGCTTAGTTTTAACTTAGGCTTTATTTACAGGAGTCGAACAGAGAGGGCTGGACGGGAGCCAGCAGCACCAACATCAGCTTGCTAAACTTTACTTGGCTGGTTGTGACTTAACTTGACATGAACTAAAGTATAAACATAAATCCATAACCAGAAGCACACAGCAGGAAACTAACAACGACGATGATGCGACAACAAGCAAGGGAACAGGGACATGACAAACACTGCAGTAGCACACAGGGAGCAGGGGATCAATATAAATAACTATAACTAACAAATACCAAAAAATTAAACAAACTGTGAATCTAAATAAGCAAACTAAGAAACACAGTGAAACAGAACCATAAGGGTGGAAACACAAAATGCTGGGCATAAGGTCCAAAAAACGAGACCAAAGTAAATGGAAGCTCTCGGTGGTTACAATCCCTCATGTCTCAGTGATCCTTCAGTGGACTTTTAGCTCTTTCAGAGCTGAAAAACATCCGCATGTGGTTTTCAGAAGGACCTGAAAAGAACTGTTTGTAGCAGTAAGATTCTCAATCTGGAGCTGGTGCCGACAGAGGAGACACCAGTACCAGTACCAGGTCTTAATGCCAAAAATAGCACTGGGGATAAATACAGTCATGGAAGCACTGGTTTACAAACAAACTTCCATCCCAACCATCCATTTTCTTCCACGTATCCTGAGAATAATGCATTATGAAACAAAGGATTACAATCCCAGTTTAAAGTTAACCTAATCTGCTCATTTCCAGCTCCATATTTTTTAGTCTTGGACTCAACTAGAGTAGCTTTGCATGAGTCACAGTTAAAAAAAAACAACAACTTTTTTTATCTTGTACTGGGCCTTGGTGCAGCACCTTCTCCCTGTCTGAAGGGGAGTGGAGAAGAGGCTCTGGGGGCATCAGACAGGGGGGTCAAGTTTATCACAAAGATTCAGTGGTGGTATGAAATTATCATTCACATTCATATTTTGAGAAGAAAAAGATCAGTTGTTGTTTGTATAGTGTTTTTTTTCCTTATCGTTTTATGAGTTCTGTCAGGTTCCAGGAACTGGATCAAGAACCTGACCTTGTGTTGTATAGGAGGGATGTTTCCATATGCTGCTCTTATGTATCTGCACACAACCTGAGGCCACTCATAACCACAGATTCATCTTCTCACCATGGTCAGAACATTGTTCATAACCAATTATAAAAATAGGATAACTGCTTGACTGCCAAAGCTAGTATAACACACTGACATACAGACAGTATCTGCAGTATTATTAAAACTTAGATGAGCATGGAATTTGAAGATATGAAAATCCAGAAATTAGTTCTATTCTACTGTAAATTGTATCCACTTTATCCTTATTTATCCCCTTTTTTATTCATTTTTAAGTACAGTGAAAATACAGTTAAGCATTTTTATCCTCCATCGTGTTGCTGTTGAGTTTTCCCTCCTCCTGCAGGTGAGCAGGGTCCTCAGCTTGGCCATAAACCTCTCAGCAGCTGCTCACGGAAAGCCATTCTGCTTTGATGGACGTCGCTTCTGATGAAGGTAAAGCTGCTCCGATGCCCTGAAAGGACACTTCCATCATGATTACATTTACATTTAAAGGGTCACTTCACCCAAATCAGACAGTCTCTATTTTACTGTGTACCCATAGTCATTTCTATTCGTACAGATGGTTTGAGTTTGATGTGCTGATACGCTTAAACTCCAGTAAAATGAAGGTGAATAGATGAGTGCAATGAAGCCGCTAAAGTGACATTTAAATAGTTAGCAGTATTATTATTTTTTTTTTTTTAAATCAATAAATGTCAGCTTGGACAGTTTTCACTGGGTTTTACCATCATCACTGAAACTTTTTGGCATTTCCCTTAAATTGTTTTAACCTTGAATTATTTAGATCATCTCATTTTTTGAAATTTTATTAACTTGAGGCTTCACAGAAAATCTTTTAAAGAAACTTTATTAACACTACACCCAAAGGCTGACAAGGTGTGAACCGTGTTTCACAGTGCAATGTCTTTCAGTTTTTCCATCAGAGCCAGAAAATATTTCAGCACTTTACAGGATTAAAATGTGGCTAATTTCCAATTCAGGGATCATGGACATGTCTGGCTAACCTGCTGAAATCTAATATTTGCCATTTCACCGCGCTTCTCAGTCTTGTAACAGAAGTTGATGTTTCTTCTCAGACTCATTTCAGTAACTTTGTTACTGTAGTTAAGTAGGATTTTTAAGGTGTCTGCTCCCGTCACTGCGCGCCTTCAAATATTAAACTGATTTGAACCAAAACTGAGGGAACAGTAACACATAAAACACCACTGGTGCATCCATCATCACTGCTTATCACACGCAGCGAGATGAAAGGCAAAAATCATATAATTAGTGCACCATTTATTGTATTACATTCAGGGGTTGAAGTGGGCCAGAATAATCCAGAGCAATGGTTTTGGTGCAGATGTCCATAAATTGCCATCACAGTACTTCAGCATGTAGTGAGTGCTACAAAGGATGAGAGAGCATAAAGGGAGTAACATTTTAAGTGGCAGCTAATTTCAAACACAATGTTTGTAGCAGCTCAACAAATATCAGCAAACACACAGTTTCTGTGCAGTCTGACTGCTGAAGGTGCAGCTGCTGAAGGTGCAGCTGCTGAAGGTGCAGCTGCTGAAGGTGCCAGGATGGTGGTAACGTTACTCAGATTTAGGAAAGCCAGGAGAGAAATGCTCAGTGACATTTCATAAAGCACACACGTAATGTCCTCATTCATTTTAGCTTTTTTAAAACTGATACTGGATCTGTTCACAGTGTGTTGCTGAAGTTGTTTTTGCGAAATAGCGTTGTGTTATTCAAAAGTTGCATGAAAAGTCAATTTATTTTGCAACACTGTGGTAAAGTTTAGAGCAATGCACTATGTTGGACTGGTGCAGAGAAGCTGTGGTGTTCATGGTCAGTGTAATGGGGTAACAGACATCAGCTTACATTTAGGCTGATGAGTTACTCACTGAATTCCACCTTTACACCAGTTTTGTACTGTCTGGGCTGTAATGGGCTGCGGAAGCTCATGTAGCATCAGTTTATATCTTGTTGAATTTAGTTGGAAAGAGAAAGCGCAGCAGCTCAGCTCAGCTAATCACAGCGTGTACACAAAGAGAAGCTACAGGAGCTCACAATAGAAAATACTGTGAGTTATTTCTAAGTGAGTCTTTTTCCCCACGCTGTAGCAGTACAACCAATCAGGTTTCCCCACCTGCTGAATCCCACTTTAACCCCTGACTATACTCGTTTTTGTGTTCAGCTGTGGAGGCAGAGTGACCCATTTACAATGCAGGCAACAGCAAACAGAGCTAGTGTTTTTTATTCCCTTTGTTTTTCTCTGCTTGTGTTCCACAAAACAGATGTTAAGTTGATATACAGTTTCTGTTCCCTTAATATTATTTTATTGTTATATTAACAATGAAGTTCTGTTAGCTTTGAATAAAAATAGGTGTTAGAAATGTCCTCCAAAGAGCTGCTTTTTACTTTTATACTTTAAGTACATCTCAGAGCCTGTACTTTTTCAGTTTTACTTAAGAAGTTGAATCAATACTTCAAGTTTTTGAAGTATGTTTTTAGCACAAGTGTCTGTATTTCTGCTTAACTAAAGAATGGTAAATGGACTGGTGCTCTTATAGTGCTGTTCTACTCTACTTTGAGCACTCAGAGCACTTTGTACAACATGCCTCTTTCACCCATTCACACAAGAACTTCTTTCTATGCCTAAGTGCTTTCTATCTAACATTCACGCTTCACTGAACACATCAGAGAGCAACATAGGATTCATTATCTTGCCCAAGGATACTTTGGCAGGCAGACCGGAGCAGCCAGGGATTGAACCACCAACCAAAACAACTAAAAGGCACAGCTGCAATCATGTTCATTTTGCTAACTTGACTGTCTTATATGTAAATCTGTATGACTTGCTGTAAAGGTTTCTCTTTATTAGCGGACTTACAGTGAAGGGGAGGAGAGCAGTAATGTGGAACATGAGCACGGGTTCAGCTGAGTAGCTGACCTTGTTAACCTCTCCTCCGACTGTATGATTTGACATGTCTGCTGTATGTTTGCATGTATCTGTGATGGGGAGGATTTTTTAGGGCATCCCCAGTATTCTCTGGTTTCTCATCGCTGCATTAATCCTCATGTTTTCTTTTGTAGAGCTGCAGGCCGACTCTTGCAGCCCCTCTGCCCCCACCCCCCACCCCCACCCCAGGGGATGCTCCTCCGCTGCGTCCAGACTTGTCAGAGCAGATTCTCGTCAAATTACCGATGTCCTGCATCGGGGTAATTGCTTGCCAAACCCACTCTACTGATGCAAATTTAAGGGGTCGCCTGTGATGGAGATAATGCCAAATTGGTTTTGAGATTTTGAGATGTCTACTCAGCATGGGTAGATAGATATGTGAGACCTTAAATGGAAAAAAAAAAGGAAGAGATGAAATAAGGCTGTGTGTGGGGAATGCTGATTTGGCATTACTCGACATTGGAGAAGACTGATAGATTTCTCCTGCCTGCAGCTTGCTTCTCACACAGAAAATAATTGTAAAGTATATCTGGAAGGCTCATAGTGCTGCATAACAGACTCGTACACTGCGGTCATAACACCTCCTCTCTTGTCCCGTAATGTCCAATTGCCTCAGCTAAGTAGCCATTAATTGTGGTGGGGCTGATGGCCGGAGTCCAGCTAGGCTGTGGCGTGACCCGACTGTTAATGAGGCAGAGAAAGCGGCTCAAACTGGCGTCTCAGTCTCAGTGGATGGCTGAGCTTCCCCGGGCCTCAGTGATGCTGATGTCACCTGATGGGAGAGGCTCTCTGGTGCCAGTGAAGCACTCGGTTGGCTCAGCCAGGAGGACATATCAAACTCTGCAGCTCATTCCATGAGGATTAAACTCTGGAGACTAACGGAGTTTAGCTGAGAGTCCTCTGGGGAAGAACCCTCACATGTCTGCTGGTGGAGGGGTTTTAAACTCAGACTGGGCTAAGTTGGTGGTAGTGGTGGATTTGGAAGTAAAGAGGGGGAAGAGGCTGTTCATGGGTAAAATGGTAATGACAATTAAAGAGTGGTAATTAATGGAGTTAGGAGGAAAGCACCCTCCAGGGACCGGAAAGAGCAGGAGGCCCAAAGGCGAACACCGACTGAACCGTTTAAGCAACAGCGCATCAAGTGACATCAACAAGGCTGAGCAGAACAACTTAACACAGTCTACTCTCATGTATGGCTGTAAATCCTGAACAACTGAGACTCTGCACTTCAATCACATCTTCAAGGTTCAAGGTTCAATACTTTATTGCCATGTTGACATTATGGAGAGGAACTTGTTTCATTAAGGTCTCACGCACTGAAAACGCTCAGTGTGATACAATAGAATAAATAAATACCTGGATAAAAACAACAGAATAATATATTGATTGTTTGATTTAAAATCCACTTTGATGTTGTGCAGAGGCAAGACTATAAAATGTGTCCTTGTCCAAACACTTGTGGACTTGACTGTAAATATACTTTAACAGATGAATGAACACTTTTCCATTCACTGTGCTACATTTAGCTTTAGCATTCTCAGATTCTTGTTGTTTTACAGTAAAAGGCTTCAGCTAACATTTAATATTTAAGGCTTCAATCACGCAGAGATGGGTCGACCCCCCCTCACATTTCCTGACCGGCTGGCCACTGGTTACTAAGGGTTACCGGAGGCTGCTGGGTGTCGCTAGGTGGAATATGTGAAAATCACTAGAAATCTGTGATTGCTTTGGTTGCTAACAGATTATTGCAGCTGCCTTTACTTTACATGGAAGACTCCAACTTGTCTGGAACTAACATGTAGCTGAATCTTAGCTAGGCTACAAGATGATAAATATGTTGAATTATGACCCGTCCATCACTTTTTGGACAAACGTTACTATTTTAGCACAGGCTGAGCAAAAATTAATTCATTCACCCAAAACTCCCATCATGTAGCAATCATGCAGCATTTGCTGTTTTTCATTTTAATATAGAAACTGATGGGAAATACTTTAGAAATATATATATATTTTTTTTTACTTTTTTGTTATTATAATTAATACAACGATGCAGAAGTATGGCATTTCAGATTCCAGTTAGCTAGGTTATAATTAGCTTCTTGCATTTGTCATGTAACATTCCCAGGTGTCCGATATCGTGAAATCAAAATGCTAATGTTACTTTGACAGTATAACAAAGTGGACTAAATGTTTGCAATCGTGGATCTGCAAGAAGAAAGGGAAGCCAGTGTAAACACCCAAAGGTCACTGGCCCTGCAAAATAAGTGAGATTTTTAGCTAATTAAACATAACACCAGTATGGTCCTTTATTTGCAGCTGTATTCCCTAATTATCTAATGACTGGGCCTGCAAATGAGAGGAAAGGTGAGATCCTCAGCTCTATCACACCTCTCATGCCGCCACCAGTCAAAGGCCACTGAGCTCTGGATGTTTGCGTGAGGCAACATTTCAGAGGCTAATGAAATATTTTGTCATCCAGCGTCGTCCCCCTGGTCTTCCCTTCATACCTTTGTCACTTGGCTTCCTTATCCTTCACAGCGAATGCTCAGCGTCGTCACTGCGGGACTTAACAAGCTTGGCAAATAATTAAAATTCAACCAAATGATGAAATAGTTGCAACAAAGCGTCCTTGAAGGGTCGGCAGGGCCTATTCTGAAAGGAGCAAGGAGAGAGGAAAAAAAGAAAGCATCTCTTTTTTTTTCTCTTCACAGAGAATAATGCTGCTCCCAGCTTAAGGGCCTCTTAAATTGGAAAGGCACTGGCCTATAGAGACATGTACCTGTCAAACAAATACCACACGCCTCTGATTCTCTCTCTGCTCTTTCTCTCCAGCTTCATTTTAAACTCGCAGATGGTATTCAAGTCAGACGTGGGGTGCCGTGGAGATTGTTGGGTTTGAGAACAGAGACGGGGATTCGCCTCTTAGAGGTATCACAGCGACGCTGCTGTCGGAGGAATTAAGAGGTGAGCTCAGCGGCCCTCCAGTGATCCGCTGAGAAGATGTTTCTCACGGCCCGGAGGAAGCCTGTCAAGGCGAAATATATGATGGCAGCATGGCACGGTAAAAGTGTGACAATGAACATGTCTGAAAGGAGAAGTTAAAAAACTGCTTGATTTTTTTTTAAAGCTAGTTTCTTCATAGTGAAGGCCAAGAGAGAACACATGCCTACATTCAGTTTACACTAATATCTCTGAGATTTGTATGATAAGCAAAAAAAAAAAAAAAGCCTGTAAACTTCCAAAATAGCTTCCTTTGCATTGATGAAATCCTTGCACACTCTTCATTCTCTCAGTCTGCATCATGGGGTCGACATCAGGAGCTTTTCTAACAGTAGGAGCATCTGTTGGCTGTTTTAATCCTAAAGCACCTCAGCTGGCTGTAGCTGGCTAAATGGGGAGGTCAGGTCATGTGACACGGCAGTGTATCACTCTCCTCCTCGGTCAAACAGCCTCACAAAGTTTGAAACTATTTTGGCTCTAGACTATATTTAGCAGATATATGTAGAAATAATGACATCGCCCACTAGTTAAAGAAGTCTCTGCTGTAAGTGTTGCCCTCTTAAAAAGACAAGACTCCGTCTCCAGTCCGGCAACTTTATTATATCCCGGTTCTATGAATGACTCCACGAAGCAGGTACAAAGCAAACACACAGATGCAGGAAAATAACTCCAACCCCCCCGTCATCAGGGGCCGCTCCACTCACCAACCTCGCTCCAGGTGGTGACATCATGCAATGAACTCCGACCCCGCGGCACCCACCTCAATCACAGCAATATGCATATAAGCATGACAGCAAAAGAAAACCGGAACAGAACACAATAACCGTCCCCACTGCTTGAATCCGTTAAATAAACCTGTTAAATAATTAAATAATTGAAAATACAAACAAAACCACAATGCGCATTTCAGGGTCGCAACACCCTCCCCCACTAAAAAAAATGTGGCCAAACATTTTCTTAATTTCTTAACAATTTGACACTTGGTGAAAAGGTAAATAAACAGGTAAGTATCATACACATCACATTTTTTTCTTCTTTTACAGGACGATGAGG
>JAVDPK010001736.1:19525-78197 GCA_034780415.1 Cichlasoma orientale | reverse complement strand
CGTTAAATAAACCTGTTAAATAATTAAATAATTGAAAATACAAACAAAACCACAATGCGCATTTCAGGGTCGCAACATAAGCCTCGATGTGTGTGTGTTTTGACCACTAGGGGTGGATCTGACTGAGAAACCGAGGGACACAGCGCGCTCGCTGGTTTGCAACTGGTCCGTCATAGAGTAGCCTAAAGCTTACCCTGCTTTATTCTCTATTTTGATCTACTGCGGACCATAATAACGTTCTGTTAAACAAGATGTGAGGTCACAGATTAAGTGAGCAGTGCAGAGTCACTTTCTCAAATATTTTCTCATACAATTGGACGTCTTTTACAACATAGTAGTTGCCCACTGATGGCTATTAGAAATAATGCAGCTTTAAGGCACCTTTGGCTTTAGACTCCTGACAGCTTCATCCGTCATTGTGACTATTTATGGATTTTCAACCCAGCTAAAAAAACAAACAAACTAGTGATTGCTGTTTTTAATTTCTGATCTCAAACTCGCTGTTACGGAGTGGGCTACAGAAACCGTTTTTGTACCAGGTTTTAAACATTATTTTAGTTCTAAAGTTGGAACACGACAGTCTGGGTGGACTGACTCAGTTTTGGAACCTCTAGTGGACATTAGAGGAACTGCAGATTCTGGCAGTTTGCGGTTATCACCCGGTGAGAGCAATTCCAAGTAAGCTCGTTAAGATACAACCAGATACTCCAGGAAATTACTCAAACCTTCAAGTCTGCTCTGTTTTTATTGTTGTCTGTTACAATATTAAGTTTCTGTTTTATGTTTCATAATCCATATGCATTGTCTCTCCTATCTCCTCTGCTCTCTTCATTCCTCCCTCTGCTGGCTGTCAGTCTGACCGAGCATCACAGTTTAAACTGGCTTCCTTCCCTGTGTCAGGGGAATTGATCTGCTCGGTCCCCTGACACTCCCTGTTAGCATTGATTAACCAGTGAGTCACGCTACGTCTGCAAAGACAACGTTTGAAGCGCTCATTTTTTCCCTTAATTATTTAGAGTCACAGCGAGATGCACGCTCATCCCAACCTCATACATCATGCAAAATACTCCGACTGACAGCCACACTGCTTTCAGGCATTTTTCCTGTAAACCGGGAGTGTTTGTTTTAGTCGTGAGCTCTGGGGCAGGAGGTGCAGTTAGCGTATGCTGTGATGGGAAGCTGAGAGCTGAATTACCACTAATGGCTGCGGCTGAGCGGAATGAGGGATGATTTTATGGATGAAGTCATGTATTTTTCCTCAGATTTAAAGGTCTCTCTGAGAGGCCCGTTAGCGTTCACGGCTGCATTCACTGGGTTGTTGTGCTCCCCTCGTCCAACTCTGGCTCAGTCTATTTGTGTGGTGATAAAACAGCAGAGTGATTAAAATGAGAACAAGAATGCTGCAGTAGAGGATGTTTATATGACCATAGAGCATGTCAGAGGAACAGAGATTTATTAATGACTCAGCTTCGCCAATACATTGTTACAGGCAGACTAAAAGGATGCCACTTACTGGAATGCACATATTTGAGAGTTTTCAAAAAATAAAAAGGGGACTCGAAGAGTTTGTCCTGCATCTGTGTCGCGTTGTCAGGATCAGCTTTACGCTGTCGCACAGGCTCAGCTCATTAGTCAAATCTGTAATTTGTCAGGATCAGCGGTACTTACCATGGCAACATTTGCATTTTAATGTTGCCTGCACACATGCAAACAGTTTCATGTGAGTCTGATTATGTCAGTCGGATGTGCTAATAAAACTGATGGCTGTGAATTTTTCAAGGTTTTAGTGGAGAAGTTGATGATTTTAACTGCATAACGATAAACTGCAGGAGACAAAGAAGCCATAAAATATACAAGAAGATTTGAAAGAACAATGCTAATATCACAGTGTTTGTATGCTGGTGCTAGTTTGGCGCCATGAGAAGGGAACTGCTGGAGATTCTTCCCTCTGTAATTCAAAGGGAAACACATAAAGTAGAATAGCTTGGCAAAATTAATATAACATGACAAAACAAAATAGCTCAACAATGTAAAAAGAAGAGGCACGGTTAAAGAGAAAGCAGAGAAAAGTGAAATAAAATAGCTCAATGACAAAAATCTGAATATAATACAATAATAAATATAAGTATTGCGGGATGAGGTACTGAAGAGTTTCTGTGTGGCGAGGGAGCTGAAACAGATGCTAGAGAAAGTGTGCAGAGGGTGGTCAGGATTATACATCAGTGTCTGCTGATGGAGGAATCCAAATTCAAATAGCAACAAATGGCATTTCAATGGTCAGGCCACAGAAAGATTCCTTCAGAGCAACATTTCCTGGATTTGTGTTGCCAAAGCGTGTAACCCCTTCACATTCATACTTACTGCTCATCTTATGAGATTCGTTGCAGGGAAAGGTACAATAGTCTGGAAAGTCTTTGGACAGATTATGTGCAAATGAAGGAAATTCAAAAGTCAAAAGGAATAATTCCATAACCTTTCTCAGCCTAATGAGTAGAAAAACCTCTTTTTGTGAGGTCCTCAGAAAGCGTGTTATTAAGCAAATACTTTCATAGATCACTAATATTTCAAATTTAAACAGTGCTCCTTCCCACACCTGATTCTCTCCCCACTGACTGAGAACAGCTGACTCATCTTTAAAATACCTGCTAATCCTAGAAGGAAGAATTAGCTTACTTACTTTACTTACTTTTACCACTCACAGTCATGTAATATTGGATTGTTTTCCTCTATAAATAACCAAGCAAGTAATATCTGTGTCCTAGTTGTTTTACTGGGTTATCTTTAAAAAAGAAGCTAAAGAGATTTTTACACCATATTCCTACAGAAACATAGAAAATTCTTAAGATTTCACAAACTTTGGAGCACCTCATATCTGAAAACTCTCCATGACCCTTTTGTTGTTTGTTGCTGAAATATTTCTAAGAAACTGTCCTGAGTTGCCAGAGGCCTCTTGTTGCCTCTTGTCTCAGAGCCTCTTCCTGCTTCCAGCAGCGTCTTAGAGAGCGCAGTCAAACTTTCATGTGAAGCCTGGGGGACGGAGCCAGAGTACGAGCCGCCCTTCCTCTTTTAATTGGCGCCTCTATCTGCTTGTTAGTTCACAACACTTTAATTTGACAGCCGCGTTAAGGATCGGCCCCTCTGTACTAGAGGAAAACTTGATAATGCTGTCAGTAACTAATTAGCGGTTATGGCATCTGTCAGGAAATTGTGTGTAGGGGCAATTAAAAATGATGCACTATTAGTTTTCACCAACCTCACTGACCCAGTTAGCGTGGGCAGTCGGGGTGGGTGGGGCCAAGCGCGCACGCAGAGGTGCTCTTGGAGGTTATTTCTGGAACAATCATTTTCTGGACTGTTTTGACTTAACGTTTGATGTTTTTATTTCCTCGTACTCAGACATATCATTTACCGAGGATTCAGGCAGCACGCTCTCATCGGAGGCCGACCTTCACTATACCGTGTGCTGTCAGAAGCTTCGGTTCTGCTGACTCTGCGATCTGATCCCAGGGCCTACAGAAATAATAAATGTCAGAGTTTTAATGTTTCTGTCTGCATGCTGCTGAAAACAGGAAGTCAGTGCAACAAAGCACAGTGGAATCCAACATCTAGTTCTCAAATCTGAAGTACAGGTGAAAACAAAAGCTGCCAAAATGGATCACCAGCACAAGGATGGAGGTTCAATATTTGCACCTTCTTTGCAGCAGTTTAATAATCTACAGCAAGTGGCCTCAAATGGATTGTCCTTTCCTCAAGTGTGACCATCAGAGGAGAGTATCTCCTGAGATTTCCTCACCTTGTTGTGTACATCAGTGTCCCCAGTTGAGGATTCCCAGTGATTTTTTTTATTCTTCAGCATTACAATCAGACCTTAAGCTCTACTGCTATCCTCAAGGGACGAAGCAGTTGGATGTTACCCACCTTTCCTCTACTGCTGCCATCAGTTTCATCTTAATAACTGAACATTTACTCTGGCACGAAATGTTTGTGTGCTGAAGACACACCGAATATTTCTGATCTAATAAAATAGCATCTATGCTTTGTGACATGTTGTTAGCTCATCTTTTTATTGCACTGATGAAGTTTCATTTCACCTGGACCTAGCATCATAACTGCCATTCTTTTTTTCTTTGCAATAAGCTCCACTAGCATCAAACTCACCTTAATCAACCAATTAGCACTTCAGCACAGTCCAAGTAACGGTCTTGTTGCCCCTGACTCAAAGCCCCTTTTGAAGTACACTGAGTCTCTTTCAGGAGGTACCTTTGATTTCCCCGTGCTTCTTTAGCTCGTGTCACCGTGTTGGCATTAGCGGACTTCTACGAACGATGATGCAGGCAGGCTGAGGGCTGCTGAAGTCACCAAATGGGGAGCTTTCCAATACTACTGATGGCTGGTGAGTCCTGTGCTTTGGTGATCAGTTGTAGTTTGCATCTCATAAGACAGCGAGCCATCTCCTCGCTGTCAGTCCGAGACTTTGGAGTGTCGCGTTCTCATGATTCCCTCAATCTGGCAACTGTGGGGGGATTAGTGTGTTTAGAGAACTGATGAAGATGATTCGTAAAATATTATTTTTCTGTACAATATCCCATGGTACACCTGGATTTATCTCACACCGCACCATTTGGGAACCCCTTGTCACGGTCCCGGGCCGTGTGCTCAGCATCTTGTGTTCTGGCTCTTGTGTTTCTAAGTTTGCTTATTTAGATTCTTAGTTTGTTTAGTGTTCTGTGTTTTGTTAGTTAGGGTTATTTCTATTGCAATGCTGGTTCCCTTTGTTCCCCTGCATCTCTGTGTTCTGGTGCCGTCCCTCTGTCATGTCTCTTGCCTCGTGTGTTTTTGTTTTCAGTTTTATTCCCAGTGTTGTGACTAGTCTGCGTCTCTGTCCCGTGCTTGCTTGTTTCCTGTTTTACTTTGTCAGTCTTAGTCTCGTCTGCCTTATATTTAGTTTACTTCCTGGTCTTGTCCTGTTTGTGCCTATTCCCAGCTGTGTCTCCACCTGTTCCCGATCCTCTCGTCATCCTGTGTCAGTTCTGTGTTGCGTCGTCGTCTTTGTTACCACACTGTGTGTCACCCTGTTTCATAGTTTATGTTTAGTTCTGGCACTCGTCCAGTCCCAGTTTAATTGTTTATTATTTCCCCCCATTCTCCAATAAACCACCCTTTAAGTCCTGCCTCACGAGTCCTGGATTCTGGGTCCAACCTTGCCTGCCACACAGCTCACCATGACCCCACTGCTGTATGTATGATATGTTTGTAAGATAAATATAAACTCTCACTCTTTGTTATGATATTAATCACCATGGAAAAGATAACTGAATGGTTTAGTAGCGATTTTTAGATCTGACTACAAGTTTTGAGCTGTCCATCAGTTTCTCGTGGGGGAACTCTTTGCTGTTGCCGATGAATGCAACATGATGAAATTCAAATTCATACTGACTGAATAATCTGAGAATTCAGAGTCCAGGACGAGCAAAATTTAAACCTGTAGTAAATGGATGTTATTGACATGGGACTTCCCACATTTACTCTATTAAACATCATTTGAAAAGCTCCAACTGTCACTTAATATTATCTATGAGAACACGGAGAGGAGCTGAATTCCGAAACCTGAAAGCCTAAAGTAACACCTCCCACTTCACAACTCCATCGAAACCCAGAGTTTGTCTCAAGTTTTATTTCCTGGTGTGTGGGGAGTATTATCACCTCACAGAGCTGCCAGTGTAGCCGCAACAACCAAGCTCTGATATTTAATCATTAAAAACAATTAAAAGAAGAATGAATAGCCTTCCTAAAAGCTCGTCATAGCTGCATGACTTTTGTTTTCCTGTCAGTGTTTAGTCATGTGATTCCTTCTCTGGTGACAGCCATCTTTCCTCAACCACTACTCCCTTCACTCGCTCACGCTTTTGTTTGTTTGTTTGCTAATTACTTTTTTTGACACCTGTGCCAACTCTACACTGGTGTGAAAAAACAGCTCTGTACATGCTCGACACTCAGCTGCACTGAGACACACACACCCTGCCTTTCATTTGCTCTGTATCTTTAATACACAGACACACACGCAGACAGAGCCCCTTGTGTGCAATTACCTCTTCTTTACCTGCACGCCTTCAAAAACAGCTAGCGTGCAGAGTGAAGCAAACAGTAAACAAAACACACAAACACACGCATATATTTATATATATAACTTAAATCCCTCAGCTGTTGGGTGGCATGGTGTTGGTAGTGTTGGAGATACACAGTCTGTAGGTTTCTCAAGCGCAGTGACCCACCCATCCATAAAGCAACCCATCATAACACATGCCAACTTATCACAAAGCAGCCACACTGCTGTCAATAAGACTGGTGTGTGTGAGAAACTTCAGACAAGTGGCATCACATGACACATCAGGCGCCTCCCCGCCGAGCCTGGCTGTGACAGATGGGTACAACATGTGTTTTTAGAAGCAGAAGAAAGCTAAAAAGCAAAGAAAGAAATTCCCTGCTGATTGTTTTCAGGCAGCAGCGTCCCTGGCGGGCTCCTCCCCTTCCTTCCCTTCTCTCCTCCTGCATCCAGCATCGCAGATGGAGCCGTGCATGAGAGCATGTTACGGGGAAGATGTGGCGATCTGAGGAGGGACTGTGCCTGTGTGTCTACTTGACTTGATTCAACTGCCTCTCTGTAAAATGGTGCCTTCAGGGACCACCAGCCCTGCTGGGTATGATAATTCATAATCATCCAGGTCTCTCAGCAGCAGCATAATATCTTGGGATTGGTGGTGGCAAGTGTTGTAGCAACAGTTAGTAGTGAGAACTAGGAAGTGGCGCTGACTTCTGACAGCTATGCAGAGCTGTAACTGCGCTGCAAAATGAGATTCTTTTGTTCAGCTTTTATCATAATAAAAAAAACTGAATATGAGACTAAAACACTAAATTAAAACTAAGTTTTGAAGGAGAGCTGGGGCTCTGACCTCAAACCTCATTAACCAGGTCACCAAATATTCTCCCCTTACTACAATGAACTCTTAAGAAAGTCCAGTTTCATCACAGCTTCATTCAGACAGAACCACAGCAGTAAACATGTCACAGCTGGTTTCAAAGAAACAAGATGGCGACAAACAGCTGTTGTCAGATCTGAGGGTGACTGCACACTCATGCGGTAGAGACCTGTCAGTCACAAAGCGACGCATCCTCTGCTTTTTCATCCTTTTTTGACCTTAAAAGGGACCATTGACAAAATGAGCATCATGTTTTATTCAGTAAGACCTGAAAATAGCAACTGAGACCATAAAATCATCAGGACTGTGATGAGGTCACACATCAAGAGAGCAGCAGACTCATTTTCTTTACAGTCTGACTGTGGAGCCGGTGCCCACTGCTCCACAGCTCATGTTGAGCTGCTGAACTCGGGGCGTCCTTTAGCTTGTCTGAGTTCTACTATATCCTTCACAACACTGTTAGCCAAATTATGAGGCGTGTTTTGTCATTTTAGTACCACTGGTCAGCAGCTGTTACCATGGAAACATGTGCCTTAGTTGTTAACAATTTACATTAAACATAAACTGCTTTCAGACATTCAGTCATTACCGCTAATCTGACGGCGCTTAAAAGTGTTAGCTTTGTGATTAGAAAGAAGGCAGGTTTAAAGTGTTTTGACTTTACTTTGTGAAGCTGCATTCATCTTACATATGTAGTCTATGGTTCGAGGAGATCATGTTTAATTAGTGAGCCGAGCAACTCAACAAAGGAAGTGGAATCATGTGCACACCTTTATGTTAATGTGAGAGTGCGCCTTTCTGGTCTTTTGGGTGCTCATTCAACACAGAGCCAACACTTTCAGATTAACGGTAATGACCGAATGTCTGAAAGCAGTTTATGTTTAATGTAAAATGTTACCACTAAGACACGTTTCCATGCCAGCAGTCGGTGACAGCTGCTGACCAGTGGTGCTAAAATGACAAAACGCGGCTCATAATTTGGCTAACAATGTTGTGAAGGATCTCCTAGAACTCAGACATGCTAAAGGACGCACGAGTTCAGCAGCTCAGCGCTGCACAGACACGTCTGCAACATGAACGTCGTTACAGTTGTGGGTATTCATAAGGTGAAAAGCCCTGGCTTCACAGCACTGTAAATGCTCAGTTTCACATTTTTTCTTTGTTTACTCTTGGCTCAGTATGAACTCATTTTAAGCATATCCCTAATATGGTTATCTCAGGCACACAGCCTCACCCACCATCTCTTGAAAACCTGAGTGAGAATGGCGGGCAGTGGCTGCATCAGAGGGACCATCTCAGACCAGCTTCTGATGTAGCAGCAAACGTTCTCTTTTCTGAGGTCAGCGGTTGCCGTCGAGACTAAACAAAGATATGCAAATGTGGCCTAGCAACAGAAAGATTCAAATAAAGATCAGCTGCACTGACAATGTGACCCTTCAGAGATTCAATGGGGGGACAGAGGCGACTCTTTGCTGTAGCGACTGTGGCTGATAACCTCCAGGCCATGACAGGAAGTTTTTTTCCAGGAACAAAAAACGAGGACTGATTTAAAAAAAAAAAAAAAAAGCCTGGCTGACCAAGATGAAGTTGCCTGGGGACAGAGTGGAAGAGAAAGAGAGATGAAGGGAGGGCAAGTGAGATACATTTATATTATGTGATTAAAGGGAAGAGGAGTCTGGTCATCCGGCGACAGACACAGTGATGTAGTGGGAGTTGAGCAGCAGCTCTATACTCTCTAATTGACCCCAGTTAGGATCCACACACCCTTTCCCTGGCTCACAAAGAGCGCCTAATTGCTGCAGCTGATTGGGTCCTGATAGAATTACGTCTGTCAGTGAAGGTCATTAGGCTCAGATTCATCTTCCATCTCGGGGATGAGCAAAGCCGCCCTCCTTATTCCACAGGCTGTCTTAACGAGCTCACCGTGGGCTCTTTTATCAGGGAGAAAATCCCAGATAAAGCAAGAAGCCGTCCAGCTAATGTGTGTCTGTGCGTGTGTGTGTGTGTCGTGGATTGTTGTCTGCCTGTGATCTCAGATACACGGATCAATATTTGTGAGTGTGAACAACTTTCTTTCCCCTCAAGTTGGATTGATACTTAGCGGTGACGGAGGATTTAATGTGGGAAGCCAAGCTGAAGCTTCCTGCCGCTGCTCCACAGGCAGGGAACAGGAAGTGGACCTCTCAAACAAGTGTCTCACCTGACCTCCAGCGTTTCTTCCTCTGTGAACAATAAGAGTGAAGCAGATATGTGCTGTGTGAGCACAAGCAGAGCAAAAGCAAACTTGAGTTGATATCAGCTTTAGTATGAGTGAAATTTTGGCCTTTAAGGCTTTACTGTGTAAGACGACCATGTGATTGTGATATTCTTATTTTGAGAACAACATTCAAAGTAACAAAAATCATTGTTGTTTGTAGATTTGAAAATACAACAGTGCAAAGATTTGAGGATTTTTAAACCTTAAAGACGACCAGTTCTGCTTTTCTTTGTGGAAAATGTCGTGTCTGTAATGTTTGTTACGTTTTCTTGTCTATTACTGTACGTCACAGTATTTGCTGTGCAACTGCTACAAAAGGTCATGGACTCCCAGCCAACCAATCTCGTGAATCCGCAGCGATTTTGTAGTCCAAGTTCAGTTATGCTGAGCTATTCTCTCCAATCTCATTGTACATTCTGTTTAATGACAATAAAGGAATTCTATACTATTCTATTCCAAGTTGCACGTAGGTAAGTCAAAATGTTCGGCATCAGAGCCTTTTCGAAGTGCCTGGTTAAATTTTATTTTTCTCTGAAATGTACTCACATCAGTGTGGAAAGTCCTCCTTGTTCCTCTGCCGGTAGCTAATCGTATCGCTGCTATCAAACTACAAAAATGGCTGAACGGGGTGGAGTGGAACGCTCTGCAACCTGGAGGGGGCGGGGCGTGAAATGTCTCATTGACATGCCTCAAAAAAGGTGTAAAAGAGTCTGTGGAGCTACAATAATGAGGAATTCAGACCAAAGCATCGTAGCTCTACTTTATACAGACCACAAGTGAATGATTTACATATGAAAAGGAAGGATTTAAAAGCATGATATGTGCCCTTTAAATCGAAGTGCTTTTCTGTCTCTCTGCCTTTTAGACTCTCATCTGTGTGGCCCACATCCTCCACTTCTCCACTTCATCCTCATCCTTCAGAAATCTTCATTCAAGCCTCCACCTGCTTCATCTCCACTAGCATCTTCCCCAAATGTAATGCAAGCTCAGAATGGTAACTGTCTGAAGATGTCATTGAGCCATGCTGGCGGACATCTCTGCTAATGTTTAAAGAGTATTTATTTTTAAGCAATTTCAAGACTTTATGGTTGGAAACAGGATGAAAGTTTCCCAGCGCACAGACTGATGTAAAGACTAAAACTAAAATGACAGGATAAGATTTTTTCCACTGCAATCTTTCTGCTGTAGTTAATGTTTGTAATCGTGCACAAATACACACAGTTCCCATCTTATGATCACTATCAGCTACTGATAGTGAGAAGACAGAAGCTGGTACAGTAACAGGATGTCTGAAAACCCGTTGATCCCTCACAGCTCTGAACAAGGTCGGACGATCTGCCCGAGTTTGTGTGAAATGGGGAGAAGAAAAAATACGCACACAGAAAAGGAGTAAGAGAAATACAGTGTATGATGGATTTAGTTCTCAGCAGGAGCAGCGGAACACTGATGATGTCCGCCGTCTTTGGTGTGTCCGATTTTCAGGATTTACTGTGTGAAAATCCAAGAGAGAGAGACATGATGAGTCCACAACAGCTTGAGGTCCATGACTTCAAAACGAAGCTGTCAGAGCTACTAGGACTAAACTGCTTTACTTCTGCATTTTACAACAGCTTCAGCAAAATGCAAACAACTAATTTAGAGGATGAGCGAGTCCTATATCTGCCCTGGTGTTGTGTTTTCGGAATCACAAAGTGAAACCAAAAGCCCCGGGATCTGTTTCTAAACATTGATATTTCTAATAATTCAGCCACTCAACAAACCACAAGAAACACCTGCAGATTCCTGTCATTGGTCATAGCGGACGTTTAAATGTGACATTAACAGTGTTGGGGAAAATATTTGCAAATTAAATTGAAATTAAAAATACATTTAATTACGGTTACAGAGAAAAAATGTGTTTTTCTGTCAAAGCAAGCCATCCAAAGATGAGCAAGACTATGAAGAAAAGGAGTGTTTGTTTAGAGCTGTCGCCACATCTAAATGTATAAACAGGCTCCTTTGTCTGAATTTACCCCGCCTCCCATCTGCCAGTCACATTGCTCTATGCAACCTGCCATGTGACCAGCTGACCCCAGCAGTGAAATAACTTTCAGCACTGAACTAATCGACGTCAAACCTGAGGAAAAATCTACATTAAAATGAAATCAGTCACTTTAAATTAAGCACCCTCTGCCCCAAAATCTTACATATGTGTGTCTACGACTTAATTTAAGAGAAATAAGTAGAGTGAAGTATATTGAACTAAATTAATTGTTAAGTAGCCAAAAAGTTTGACAATAATCAGTGCTGAGTGCTGCTTACATTTTCAGTTTTTCTGCACTGCTTAAAACTATTAAAAAAGTGATTGAATTTAATAAGTTAGGACATATTACATTTTAAAAGGCCAACTTAGCACCAGACCCTAGCCCCACATGCTTTATTTCCTCAGCTATATACCACATATAACCCAAATCCAGCCATGAGAATCTCACCCAGCAAAAACACACTGAAAAGACAGTTTTGCCAGAAGTTTCAACAACTTTGAAATATGAAAAGACATTTGTTTCACTTTTTGCACAAATCTCAAAAACTGTTGAGACATCTGGCAAAATTGCATCTTTACAATGAGTCCTTGAACGTCTCCAGAAATAAAACATCCATATAACCGCCCAGTTTCTTCACCACATATGCATTTCAGGGGATGCACCTGGAGCCTGTGCCAGGTGCCACAGGATGAAAGGACAGGAACATCCTTGACAGGTCACCAGTCCATCACATGCAGGGCTAATGCAGAGACAGAGAGACACCTAACACACAGTATGCATGTTTTTGACATGTGGGAGAAGACGGGGAACCCACAGAGGCACAGGGAAAACATGCAAACTCCACACAGAAAAGCTCCAGCTGACCAGAAGTTTCAAACCAGGAACCTTATTCCTGTGAGGCAACAGTGCTTACCGCTGCACCGCCGAGCCACCCTTAAATAAAAGCCAATTTATAAAAAAATAAAACAAACAACAAAGAGGGCTGGTGGGAGGTGAAACCTGAGGTCGAGCAGCTCATCTGGGACTGTTTTCATAGCCTGGAAGGCCCAGGTTAGCCGCATCAGCTGACGAGCCTTCACCACCAGCCGGTTACCATCACTAGTCGCCCAGGACCATCTTGTAGAGAGGGAGGCTGTAGATTTAATATTTTGCTTTCCGATAACTAACGAACCCAAACCAGGATTAGCAGAACTAGCCAACACTATGGTGATAGTGGTGTCTGTATACTGGAAATCATATGAATAATTTAGCATTATTTCAGCTTCTACACTCTTATTATGCAATCGGTTTAGGTTTTAGTCAGGTAATTGCCTATATGATATCTGCATTGTACACAGATTAATACATAGGAGGAAAAAAATTATGCCAATGATTTTAATTAGTTGTTGTGCACCTTGGAAACTTAATTTCCTTCTCATTAAGAAGTAGTTTTTATTTCTGCAGTCAATGATGTATCTTGTTTTTGTTTTTGAGGCTAATGTGAGCAGAGACGGCCGCTGCTGTTCTCCGTGTGTGCTGCTGCAGAGAGAATGGAGGCCTGAGCTGCCGGCTGCTCGTTGCTCTTCAGTACATTAAAGCCCTTTTGCTGTCCATTAGTGCACCTCTGTCATGTTTAAGAGCTGGAGGTGGGAGTTGCGCATTAACTGAAAGCTAAAACGAATGATATAGATGTGCAGAATTTAACCCCTGACCTGTGCTAGGGTGCCCACGCTGCCCAGCAGAGCCGATGCCCTCCGCTAACACTCGGGGAGGAACATGGAGTAATCAAAACAAATGAGTCAGTGAGTGGAGAGGAAACCGGCGCCGTGAGCAGATTTCTAATGACGACTAATATTAGCATAACCTAATATGCTTGTTGATCAAGGGTAAACTTTTGGGGGAGGACATGTTAGGTGCAGAATAAACAAAAGCAGCTGCTGCCAAGGCTCCAGCAGCCTTCAGAGGGAGGAGGAAGACGCCGAGGCCATTCTTAATGTGGGCTGAGCCTGCTGCATGGATATGAGGCAATCTGTCGGCTCCACACACGCTTATCAACTTCAGTTTTATTTCAGCAGAGTTCTCAGAGGCTCCAATTAAATTCATGCGGAAAGGGAGCAGTTTGAAAAATTGCATTAATATATATATTTTTTTCCTTTTACCATAAAAACATTTCTTTTGTTTCTTTTCTCCTTCCTGTTTTGCTAATTGCACAAACCTCCTCTGTGCTTTAGTTACAAGGCCGCAGCTGCAGACCTGCCGTGCATGTCCTGTAAATATTATATGAAGACTTAAGTAACAATTGTTGTTCTTTTCCCATCAACTATTTATGCTCACTAAGTTAGGTGCACCGGGGGAGACGAGTGCGGGAGGAAGCCTCGCTGGTAACCTGTTTGCGATCCATTTTGGGGAAAGTAAAAGCAAACCCTAAAAAATAAAGAGCTCATTTTAACAAGTTAATTCTGTCTCATATTCAGCCTTCAAAACAGATTCTTCATAGCAGCAGTAAACCCTCCAGTGGATTCAGCTTCACAGATTCATGCTGTGTAGCCTGAAGACCCCAAAGTTTACAAAGATACCATACTGTATATGTCGGGATGAATTTCAAGAAAATATGTTTAAAATTATGTGAAAGACACCCAAAATATTACACCTCAGTGGCATGGAGAAAAATGTGGGTATGAGGTTTAAACACCTTCGCCAAAGCGCTGTAACATCATCATCAAACACAGCGGATACACGGATCCAAACTGAAACTGAAATCAAATTCCTGTAACGGAAGAGAACCTAGAAATAAGAGGAAAAGGAACATGGACGCATCCTTGGTCTGGTTTTGTTTAAGGCCAAATCAAACTACAAATTATCGTCTCTATAAAAGCCAGAGTGCAAAAACACGGGTGTCAGTACAGAAAGTGGGCATCAGGCACACAACCACAGTCCAGCGCTTTATCTCGGATGCTTCAAGATATCATTGCATTATGAGTGAGGGGCCGAGCTGAGAAACTGAGGGAAACTGCATGCTCATGCGGTTCTAGCCTGGCAGTCGTACCGTAAAACATTTAGAAAATGAACAAATATTTAAAAAAGACCATAAAATCGGATGCACTGAGCATTTTTTCAAGAGTCTTCATGCCTGGCAGAATGCTGCCTCTTTCACCCCCCCCCCCCAACACAGAACAAATGTAAATATTATATTATTATGAAGGTATGTCACAGTAGTGGTGTAAATATGTAGACACAATTACATTTACACACGAGTTATTTTTAAAACAAAAATAAATGCCTTCAGTACAGCGGTTTGAGTAAAGTGTGTAGTGGACCTTTGTGGACCCTAACCTAATCAGCAGAATGCTTCCCTATAAACATTTGTATGTTTGGACTCTACTAGAGCAGCTTTGAATGACAGTTATCCTTATTTATCTAATTCTGGACCCTGCTGCAGCCCCTCCTTTCGTTCTCCGTCGGAAACAAGCTGTTTTGGCTCCTCCCTCTGTTAAGAGACGTTGTTCTGATTGGCTGCCCCTCACAAACAGAAAGTATGAACCGGAGAGATGACGAAGAGCAGAGATGACAATATAAGGACATTCCGTCTCTATGACATCATAACGATACAAGTGTAGAAAAAAAAGGTAATGTGAAAGCCAGTCCTTTGGCCTATTTGTACATACACTAAACTCATTATTTACAAAAAAGAAAAAAAAAAAAGCAATAAACAGGATATTTAACTCCATTCAGTTCTTCTTGTTCTTTTTAATATTATTGCAATGTTAACAGTGTAAATGCAAAGAGCGAAAGCAGAGGCACATTAGTCTCCCCCAGTGTAACACACACACTCATACACATGAAAATACCAACCCCGAAATCTCACTGAACCACAGTGGAGCCTCGGAAAGTCTAATAAGTCAAACTGCAGGCTGAGCAGGCAGTGCATGAATACCAAATGCAGTCTAATTGATTACCTAATTTATGCAATAACCAGTATTTTTTTAATTATAGTTATTTATTGCCCAAATGTTTACGGGGCTTGGCTGATTCATGGGCAGCGCGTCGAGCCACGGGTCAGACTCAGTGGACCCTGTTTATAAAGCTGACAGCAAAATTATCACAGCTCCACTTCATCATCGCTGCTGCTACAGCTGGAAACTAAAAACCAGCTTGCAGGCTCAGGAAAGAGCAGAGCATCATCCAGGATCTGAATGTAATTATCACTAAATCATGTAACATTTGCTCTTATGTAATATCCTCAGCATTATCAGCAGTGAGAGCTCCCTAACTTGTGTTATTGCATGTTTAAGCCCTGCAGACAATTCTTTCCATGAATGCTCTGCGTTTTCCAAGGAAAACTACACTGTCAAACATGTTTCTGGTTTGATCTCACTTTAGCTAACTCTAAATTTCTACCTGTGGACATTTAAAACTTGCTGCAGATGGCTGAGGCAGCAGAGTGAATTTGGCTTGGTTTATTTTTATCACAGTGACCTTATCACTGTGGTAATCCAGCTGAAGTGTGAATCATTTTGAAAAGCTCCAGCACCCACTGACAGGTGGAAAGATGACAAAGTGATTCTGTAAAACCTTCCAATATTTTTCTTAGTTTTTTTTTTTTTTTAACCTATAAGATTAGGGTGGCTAATCAGCATAATCTATAGCATGTTTTTGGTCTGGTTGCCATGTTTTTGCTCCATCCAGAAAACCTTTTTTTCACAGGTCTCACAGCACTTATATTTTGGATATATCGTGTTTTAGGAACTAACTCAATCTTTTGTTGTTGTTTTTGTCTCTAAAATGAAAGGACCAGGGTACACTGTCTACCATAGAAATATAAGCTAGAATAACCATAAGATAAGTTGACTTCTGAGAATTCTCATGTGGGTTTAGTTTGATGACAATAGAGCTTTTGAATAAAGAACAAAGAAAATAAAAAAATAAAACCCAAGTAGGAAGGTCGATATCCAGTCTTTATCTAGGACATTCACACTCTCTATTCTACCTCCATCCATCCATCCATCCATCCATCTTCTTCCACTATCCTGAGTAACGTAACAGTGGTAACAGCCTAACAGGGCATATGGGGTATGCCCATGTACCCTTTCATCATGATTTTACAGTTGTTTGTATCAAAGTAAGTTTTTTATGCATTTACAAATGTGCTTGCATGTGTTTAAGTATCACAGTGGTGTTGTGAGTCATGAGGAAAGCACACCTTTGAGGATTCTAGTCGCTCAGCAGTCCTGGGTCTTCTTTGTGCTTTTTGGTTTCACGATGCTCCAAATGTTCTCAGTTGGTGAAAGGTCTGGACTGCAGGCAGGCCAGTTCAACACCTGGACTCTTCTACTATAAAGCATGCTGTTGGAATAGATGCAGTATGCGGTTTAGCATCATCCTGCTGAAGGCCTTCCCTGAAAAAGACTGGATGGGAGCATATGTTGCTCTAAAATGCCAGGTGCCAGTTCCATAGGCACTGATGCACCTTCATACTGTACCATCAGAGATGCAGGCTTATGAACTGAGCGCTGATAACAAGCTGGATGGCCCTCTCCTCCTTAATCCAGAGGACGCAGTGTCCATGATTTCCAAAAAGAATTTGAAATATCGATTTGTGTGACCTCAGAACAGTTTTCCACTTTAGTCCACTTTAAATGAGCTTTGGCTCAGAGAACAGTTTCTGGATCATGTTCACATATGTCTCCTTCTTTGCATGATGGAGCTTTAACCTGCATCTGTGGATGACATGGTGAGCTGTGTCTACAGACAGTGATTTCTGAAGTCTTCCTGAGTCCATGCAGCGATTTCCATGACTCATTTTTAATGGAGTGCTGCCTGAGGGCCTGAAGATCACAGGCATCAATATAGGTTTCAGCCTCGTCCCTGCGCACAGAGATTTCTCCAGATTCTCTGAATCTTCTGATATTATGTGCTGTACATGATGAGATATTTGAAGTCTTCACAATTTTACATTGAGGAACATTATTCTACTATTGCTCCACGATTGTATATGCAGTTCTTTGGAGATTTTTGGTGAACCTCTGCCCGTCATTACTTCTTTACTTCTGAGAAACTCTAAGATGTTCTTTTTATACCCAATCATGTTCCTGACCAGTTGACAATTAACCTCATCAGCTGTGTTATGTTTTCTGTGTTCCATTGTGAATGAAATATGGGTTTTCGAGATTTGCAAATCCTTGCATGGTATAAAAGCTACTTGGTTAGTTAGAAAAAAAAAGTACTGCACAAAAACGGTTTCCACTTGTTCTAAAGCTCTTCATTTTCTTGGTTTTCTTGGTTGCCATGGTGACATCTCTGTGCTTTGTCTGAACAAAAATACACGCAGCAGATTTATTACCTACAAAGTTGTGCTGACATGAAAATAAACCTGCTACGAATAAAGGAACAGCCACAGGAACACAGGAAGGGATATTTGTCTTTTAACAAGAAATAATTAAAGTGTAACAGAACCTACAAAAAGGCAGAGCGTGAAAATGAGAGCGTTTTAACAGTGTGCAGTTACAACAGTTGTTTTCTTTGTCGACAAAGTCAGATACAGAAACAAGTAGTGACGTGTGGCCTCAGAGGTGGGGGATGTTTACTTCAGCCAAACTGACTAGCGGGGGAGCTGGGTAATAACTGCCTGGTGTCACAGCATGCTGCCAAATGCTGTAAATGCAGAACTCTTGTACCAGCCTTAAACATGGAGCGATGCCGGCGAGTGACAGCAAGGCACTGGATGAGGTAGAGACTGACTCAACATGACAGGAAGTTATCTAAATCCCGCAAGGACTTGTGGATAATGTGATGGATTTCTTAAAGGCACAATGAATGAAAACTAAAAAAGGATGTCACTGCACTGCTGCCATTGTTCAATTTTGAGAAAAATCTCAAGGATATGAGGACCTGGAGACTCTGGTGACCTCTGACCTCCTACTGAGGAGGAAAAAAAACGATTTGGAGTTCAGCTACAGCTGCCACTTTCAATTTAAAGCCTCCTTTCTCTTTCCCTCTGCCTTCGCAGAATGCTGTTCTGCATGTTGATGCAGCTGCCAGCGCCGAGGCCTCCCGACGAGCTTCTCCGTTTATGTGTCCTTTTCTTCCTTAATGTCAGTCTGTAGCTGTTTTTATATGAGCAGCTGCAGCTGATCAGAGCTGACAGACTGCTTGATTTAATGAACAGCTTTTGGTATCCAGGCCTTTGATTAAAATCAAAATCAGGAAAGTAAGCACATTTAAAGTCCAACTAAAATTACAAAAGTCGCCCCTTTTTAAGTCATAAATCATGTCAAAGTGATTTTCCAATGTATTATTAAATCTTTAAAATACTGAAATTGGAACAAAATCATCAGAAACCTCCCTTTAGCTTCTGAGTGGGTGGGCAGGAGCGCACACTTGCATTCAGAGTCCAGCCATAACCTTTTATAAGATTTGAAAGGGAAGTTCATAAATTGCCCACAAGTAGCGACACAGTAGTTACTGTGGGACAGCAGATGACGACGTGGGCGCTCAGCAGCCTTGCTTTTAGGAGTACAATCAGAATACAACCAGTTGAGTCGAGCCCACTTTTGCAAAGAAACAGATGAGCTGCTCTGTCTGCATTTGTAATTGAATGGCAACTATTTGCAAACTTTGAATGACTGCAGTCAGACGAGTCAGACCACAACTGTTTGGGGACAGGTGTCCTCCCACCAGGTGACCTTGCACTTCAAAGTGGTCTCCTAGAGGTTAAGGGTGCTGCACGCTCAACTAGGGATTTGTGTCAGCGTGGGACTGTAGTCTGAGGTTTATACTGTAGTCTGAGGTTTATACTGTCGACTGGTAATTATGTGACATGCTACTGAGTAATGTAAAAGTAATGTAACAAGAAATGCAATGCATGACTTACTCTGGAAAGTAATTAAGTAAAGTACTATATTACTTTCACAAGCAGTGCATGCAATAATGCACCATAACAAACAAATCTGTCTCACTGCAGTTCTGACCAATGATTATCCAAAATTCAAACAGCAGCGTGCTGCCTGCTCTTCACTTCACTGCTGCCATTCATAATAATGTTACTGCGTACACTGAGAACCTTTACGTGTGTAAGGGCTGAAGATTACAATGAGATTATTTGGTAATATATTTAACGTATAGTAAAAGATAAGACAAACGGCATCATGAGACAGAAATGTTTTGTTTTATAGTCATGAGATTATTAGAACTGCACAGCTGATGATCAGTGAAGCCAAAAGCAGTCAGCTGATGTTGTTGAAGTAAACTAGTACAAGGTGAAATCTCTCTATGGTGTCAGCTTTTGGGCAAACTTTTTTGAAAATGCAAAATAGCACATTTACTATAAAGATAAAAGATTTTATGAGAAAAAAAAATCAGTTTGTTGTAACAGGCAGTATATTAGAAACCCTTTGGTAATTTATGCTTGTTCGATCAGTCATATTTTGTATTCAGCTGTCAAACAATCAGATCGGATTTCTCCTCTTAGTGACTTTCACTTTGTAATTAGTGCAGCCTCAGATCTGCTGATCAGCGTCTCTCACTAATGGGCTGGCATCGAGTTCAGCCCTGGATGACCACATAATTCAAAGAAGCTCCATGCGGTGCTGAACGAGTCGTGCCATCTTTCACTTTTGATCACTGGGCGCTGCATACAGAAGTGTGCGCGCTCGCTTTTGCCAGTTTGACTGCGAACCAACACGATTGCATTTCAAATAAACGCACGAGCGGGAAGAACTGGAGACCACTCAAAAAAGGAGAAAATAAAAAGGTAAATTGCATTCTGGGTAGGTTCCTGTTGGCGGAGGGATCTGACCTACATCTCCCTCCGTCAGCATCAGAAAATGGGTGCAATTGTGGTGTTCTGACTTGTTTTGATGAATGAAGAAGCAATAATAATGAAACAAAAAAGAGCTGGAGGTGTGTGCCAGCTTCAGTTTGCCTTCTGTTGTCCTCAGAGGACTGAGCGACATCAATTAACTCCCAAACAGTTGTAATCAGGGGACCTGTAAGATACCACGCAAATTAAATTAAACCGTCCCTAACCATATGCCAATATGTGTCGTCCTCAAAGCCTTCAATGCAGCAAGAGCCTGTGACTCAGTGGCTTGGTGCAATGAAACAAAAAAAACAAACAAAAAAACAAACAGATAAATAACTCAATTACAAGCAAACAAGAAAAAGAAAAAATCATCTTTGAATCCTGTCTCAGGGAGTTCAATTTTAAAGAGAAAACACAAGATTGCTACCAGCTCCTGAACTGACTGACAGGTTGTTTAACGCAGAGGGATGTCAAACCGAATCCTGCTTTAGGCTCCAGGAAGTCTCAGTGTGGCCCGACGGAGAGCTAAATTAGTGAATCATCCTGCTCCTGATTGCTCTGGTTTATCTTTGTGTGAGAGCCACACTGATGACAGGACGAGTCAAAGGGCAATGAAGAAAATGTGCCCGACAAACAGTGACCCTGAAAGCAGGATGATGTCACTCAGGCAGCCCACCTGCCACGAAGCCAAACAGCCCGGCCCCTCCGATCAAAGCTCAAGCCGATGACCTTAATTGTATCTAACTCCTCGCTGCACTGCCTGCACTCTTATATGCGCGTATAAGAGGGGAGAGAGTAAATATGTTTTGTGCATGAAGCAGATGAGGTCGTGTCAGATCATGTCACGACTTGACAGCGTTTGCTTCACCTCTGAGCTTTATTCTAATATCTAGTCCAAGTCATTTGGGAGGATGTGTCGGTGGAGAGCTGGGACTTTTCACACCTCCTTCTAATTTTTGTGACAAATGCTGTGAACATTGTAGGTGTTCAAACCTTTTTGCACTGCAGAGAGTTTTTGTATTGAAAAAAGGGAGTACATAACACTTAAGCACATATTTATTTTTCCACAATCCAAAATACATGTTCTGTTACATATTGAATATAAAACAAATGAGCAAAGCTTCCAGACTAGACAGATACTCCAGGTATCCAGGATACTCCAGTGCAGCGAGAAAGGAGGGTGAGAACAAACCAGGACAGTCATCCATTCCATCTTTTGGACTGCGGGAGGAAGCCGGAGTACCCGGAGAGAACCCATGCATACACGGGGAGAACATGCAGACTCCACACAGAAAGGACCCAAATCCAGGACCTGCTGCGCTAACCACCGCATCACCCGAGCTTCTCGTTTAATGATGTTTATTTACTCAGTGTTAAATGGTCTTGTTCAGTCACCGGGGTTAAAGGTATGCAGTTAACTCAGATCATCTGAAGTTTATCCAGGAGAAAAGAATTAAAGAGCAGACTGGTTTTCAAGATAAACAAAATGACATAAAATGTTCAACAGCTACAATCAAAGCATAAGAGGTGAATCATATACAGTGCAAGAGTCAACTGTGACTTGGCTTTCAATGTTAGAATTGTACAGACTCTGTTTTTGCTTTAAATTCCATCCCTCCATTTTCTTCAGCTTATCCAGGGCCGGGTCGTGGAGAAGCCCAGAAGCAGAGAAGCCCAGACCTTCCTGTCACCATCCGCCTCCTCCAGCTTTTCCGGGAGGACCCCATGGCGTTGCCAGGCCAGCTGAGAGATATAACCCCTCCAGCGTGTCCTTGGTTTTCCCCAGGGCGGCCTCCACAGTAGGACATGCCCAGAACGCCTCACCCAAGAGGTGCCCAGGAGGCATCGTAGACAGATGCACGAACCAACTCAACTGGCTCCTTTCGATGTGGAGGAGCAGCAGCTCTACTTTGAGCCCCTCCCGAATGGCTGCACTCCTCACCCTATCTCTAAGGGAGAGGCCAGCCACCCTTCGAAGGAAGCTCATTCCTGCCGCTTGTATATATGGGTCGCTACCCAAAGCTCGTGATTGTGGGTGAGAGTAGGGACGTAGATTGACCGGTAAATCGAAAGCTTCGCTTTCAGGCTCAGCTCCCTCTTTACCACGATATTATATTTCCATTTATCTTTGCACATGCTTCAATAAATCACTGCACCCATTTCCCATTTTGCCAGCAAAATATGGAGAAATGAGTTTTGGCTCGAGAGTAAAAACCTCTGAGCTGGGTCAGCACAGATCTCTGCCAGCCAGGGCACATCAAGAGAGGGCAGTCCACTCTAATTTATTGTAAATACCCAAAAAAGTATCCACTTTGAGCAAGTACACAAATCCAAACAAAGTTCAAATAACACCAGTGTGTTTTATTGTACTCTGACTTTCCCAGGTTAGGACCAGAAATGAGCTGTGCTTACAAGAATTCATTTAAAGACATAAACTGTGTGCTTAGCTGGTGTCACCTTTGTGTTCCACATACCTATATTAGTCGAGTATAACATTAAACAATACAATAATAACCGGATATCCAGGAAGCCAAGTTCAAACCCATCATTATGTCCTAGAGTCCTTGACATTTGTCATCTTATTTTTCTCACTAACTTTGGAGGCAGAGAAATAAAGGCTCCGGCTAATAGCCCTTACAGGGATAGACTTGCTTATTTGCTAATGGCTTCTTCTTCCTGTGGGCCATTAGATAAGCAGCAGCAGCCACCGCTCTTAAAACCAGTGTGATGTCAACCCCAGTGATCACTATCGGGCCCGCTAATGGTCTCTGAAAGGGAGAAAACACATTCAATCACATTTACTCACAATGAGAAATATGACGGCGTGTTCTGCTAACCCGAGCGGATCCAGTGTTCGTTACGCCGTGTCGCAGCGCTTTGATTTTGTGTTCGATAAACTGTTAGTTATTGTGCTGCCCTGTGTTTTTCCAGGATGTGCGGGGCGATCGCCTTTAATCATTAGCACAGGAAGGTCCAGGCTGTATTGATTCAGACTGAGCGCTCAAGCCCATCACAGCAGCTCATCATTAAAAGACACTTTACAAAGACAAACCACTAACTGGACATCAGGACTTCACACAGATCCACAGGTGCTGCTGCCGGACCAAGACACTGAATATATATACAGGCTCTGCGTAAGGCCATTAGAGGTGGACGGTGAGGAAAATATGAACAAATGAGAAACAAGGTGCCTCCACACAGAGAATGATCACTGAAGACTGAATAGTGTGAAAATAATTTGAACTGTGCAGCAGCCTTAATTATGCAGAAGTTCAGTCACATGCTCTATCCTAAAATCACACATGTCAAAATATTTTCTAGATAAATGAAATCTGGGCTTTTTTTTTCTTTCAGAGGGATCATGGTTTAGACCAAAGCTGAGACACAAACCTCGCGTCAGATTTGCCACCAAAAGCACAAACGCAGTCAAGAGGTCCAGTTCAGCGACTCACACGAGTGGAGGTGAAGCTTATAACAACCTGAGTCAGCAAACCTGTAAAGCCGAGTGGACTAACCTTTAACAATATCCAGATGGATAAGTCACAAAAAAAAAAGAATAGTATGATGCAAAGGAGGATGTGTGTGTGTGTGTGTCCACAGAGACCAAATCAGTTCTTTGTATCAGACTGTTAGCATGCTTTGAAGTTGGACATTGTAACATGGGAGTCTGTGTGGAGTCACTGCTGGAGCCTCATGTGGACATTAGTGGAACTGCAGTTTTTCCATCTTACACGTCTGAT
This sequence comes from Cichlasoma orientale, assembly GCA_034780415.1. Taxonomy (NCBI): domain Eukaryota; kingdom Metazoa; phylum Chordata; class Actinopteri; order Cichliformes; family Cichlidae; genus Cichlasoma; species Cichlasoma orientale. The sequence continues at coordinate 54,420 of JAVDPK010001736.1, read as the reverse complement.
TTATTTGTCAGTCTTGATGTAAGATTTGGGCATTCGCCTCACACATCCCAAATCTTTGGATCAGCCTGACCTGCTTACTTACTATTTTTGTCATTTAAATTTTTCGATTGTTTTGCAGGGGTGCTTTCCTGTCTTACACCCAGCTCTGTGAGTCATTCTGTGCAGGACGTACGGGATAAATACGAAGGTTAATGTCCTTTGATGGACTTAGTGTCTGGAGCTTCAAAAAAAAAAGAAAGAAAAAAAAAAGCAGACTGGAGTACTTTAAGTTTCTTGAAGATGTTTAACCTCTCGTCTAGCTCATCTATCTATCTACACTGTGAACTTTTCAGTTTTAATAACGGCTGTTTGCTGCTATTGGCGTGTCCTCGTTGCGTGATCCCCAGCCTCTCTCTGACAGACTAACTGTTTCTCCTGTGCAAACCTCTGTGACAGAAGTGCTTACTTGCAGTTTGCCTTCAGTTGTCAGGACGGCGATTCTGCTTTCTTTGTGCTCAGTCACTGCAGTCATTTAGCAGCGCAGCATTCACCCGACAGCTTCTCACATCCGGACTCGCGGCCTGTCGTTAGCTCCTCTGCATATCAGAGCCATGTAATGGCATTGCAAAAAGCCTAATTAGATCTAAATTAGCGTCACTTTCTTGACTCAACATTATGGATAGAGGATGAGGGACTAATTACACTGCTATTAATGCAGAGAGAGGTTAATGACAGGGGAGTTTGTCACCAAAAGCGAATGAGGAGGGACGTGATCAGCTCAGCTCGTTCAGCCGCCGCATCTAGGCCCTCCTTTTCTTTTTGCTGATACAAGCTGTTTTGGCAGTTTGTGAGCCGGCTGCACTTTCACTTTGTTCATGATCAATGTACACTTTATATGTGGTAAACAAATAATAACTCAAGTTTACAGGCTGTCGACTGCTCGGTAGATTAAAGCATAACTGTGGTGAGCCTTGTGTGAGAGCAATGTATATGTTCAACTGTAATTATTTGTGCAACAAATCATCAGAGGTGTCCGTCTGAACTTTAGATCACAGCCATGCACAGGTGGGGTCGTTAGCAGGTTCACAATACTCTGTTACACTGTATGACACAGGAGCTTGATCCACGGAAGGTAACAGTGACGTCTCTTCATCAGAACCAGGTTCAATTACAATGTAGAAAATCTCCCTGCAAACCACGAATACTGAATCTAAAAAGGTGCATTTCCTTTAAATAAAAAGTCAGTCCATGTTACTGTTCAGTCTGGAGTAATAAAAGCTTGACAACGGCTGGGAATATACTAATATCCCCTTTCTGGTGGAAAGAGTTTTAAAGTTTGTCCTGAGAGAAGCACTGCTGCCGGAGGACAGGTGTTCCTAATAAATGGCTTGGCGATTGTATCTTTAACAAGCATTAAAGGCTGCAGAGACCAGCAGCTCAGTCACCGTCTAGAGAGCAGAAAAGAGGAGAAAGCATCTCATTTTTAATCTGTGTTGTGGAGAGTTCTGGTTGCTGATTTGTACTCAGATTCTCCAATTAGCCAATGAGTTGCTGGGCAGACACCCACAGGTGGAGGCCAATTACTGCTGGCAGTTGGAAAGTGGGGGGCAGAAGTGAGTGAATAGATTCAAAAATACACAACGTCCCTATAACGTTGTCTTTTGAACATTTTATATCATTAAACGTTTGATCAAAGAATCAATAAATAGGATTATAAATCTGAGCGGGCAGCCTTTAGCACGTTACAGTTTTCAAAAGAGAAGAAAATTAATTGAGGTCTAATATGAAACCATCCCCGCCTCAACACAAACTGGAAGATTTTTCATAAAATGCTATTATCTTCCTCTTTGTTGTTTTTCTGTTGCATTTCTTTGCTTTATGTAAAGCTCTTTGCAGAATTTTGCATGGACCTGCTCTGCTTTGTCTCGAGATGAATCAGCCTGAAGAAACATTGAGTGTTTCAGTGAAAGGGTTTGATTCATGGCCTCGTGCTATTGTGTTGCGCTTCAATGGAAGTCTGAATTTTTTTTTAATCAAATCAGGAAGTGAAACTTGCAAGGTTAAAAGTGTCATTTGGGAGAATGGGTTACTTTTGCATGTTTTTTGATGTGGGAAAAAGCGGAGCTCGGTCCGCATTGCCGGCAATAAGTTGCACTCGTTTCCTGTGGGTTTCGGACTCTGCCAGGCCTGCCTTTTGTCACTGATTCTCTTCCTAATTTTTATGGACAGAATTTCTAGGGATAGTCAAGAGGCTTGACTGGCATGGGAATGCTTCAGTGTTCCCCCAGATAAGCTGAAGGAAGTGGCTGGGGAGAGGGAGATTTGGGTTTCTCTTCTTGGGCTGCTGCCCCAGCGACCTGGCCCTGGATAAGTGGAAGAAGATGATGGATGGATGGATGGATGGATGGATGGATGGATGGATGGATGGATGGATGGATGGATGGATGGATGGATGGATGAAAACAGAGCCTTTGGAGTAAACCTGCACAGACACGGGGAGAAGATTCAAACTCCACACTGACCCCAGGACCTCGTGAAGGAGCAGTGCTAACCACTGCAGGGCTTAAGGCCTGAATTTAAGTTTAGGCTAAAGGCATTACAAGAATTCAGTACACTACACTTTGATGTCGTATACTACGTCCACCATGTACTGAATTGTGTAGTATCTAAATATTGTAGTATTTTGTAGTATATTACAATATTTTCTCAAATTGCATTTTGTGAACTCATTTGCAACCTGGTTAGTTTTGTTATGTTATGTTTGGCCTTCTTAGTTTTAGTTTTGCTGTCTAGCTTATTTTCATGATTATAGTGTGATTATAGTCCTTGTTTCAGTTTATCCCTGCCTTCCCTCGGTTCCACCTGGAAACAATCCACAAGAGCTTCTGTGTTCAAATCACTTTATATTACACATAAAAATGTTTTTCAATGTGCTGCATTTTCATCTGTATAACTGTTCAATAAGCCTCGTCAGAACAGCGTGTGTATTTCTATTTTAGGCATGTGATGCACTTAAAAAATGATGAACACAACTGAGCAGCAGAAACTGAGAGCAGGAGTGAGGCTCGAGCGTATGATTGTGAGTAGCTGACTGGTGGGGGTTGAGGCCTGGGAGTCGACGACACTCAGCCAGCAAAGCTGCTCAGCGTTTCCCTCTTTTCAATGACTTTTAATGTGACTCCATAGAGAGAGACAAAATCTGGAGCTAAACACTGAAGACAAAGTATGCAAATGAGTAATTAGTTCAATAACAGTTTCCCAAAACATCAGCCCTTAAGCAACTGCTCTGCATCTATTACAACAATTACCGTACGCAGCACGGCATGATGGATCTGCCCCCTCGCTGCTACTGCTGTCGCCACCATCCTCAAACCGCAGCGTACGACTGAGCAAACAGTGTGCTAATAGGAGACAAAAAAGGGAGGTAAAAAAAAGTGGAGAAAACACATTCAGCCCAGCGTGACGATCAGCTCATCCTGCTGACAAAGAGACAAGGCGAAAAAAAACTCCATCTGTGGGAGGAAGTGCTGCCTTGTCGACCTTGACAGAGATAGAAATATAAATTTGACTCTCAATTAATGGACTAGTCCTTCACTTCCCCACAGAACCACATTAGAGATCCCATTACTCTAAAAAAATAAAATAAAATCATGTAACCTGTGAAAGAGGAATCCAATATTATCACTTACAGGTCAGCATTTGCAGTACTATGTTAAAGACTTTGGGAATCTTCTGAAGCTGCTCCAACTTATTTTAAAAACAGCTGAAGTATTGGTGCTGAAATTTACTCTCATTTCTGGTGATATCGGTTCAGTTCAGACTGATCGCCAGTTTAAGCTAGTTCAAAGTGGTTTTGTGCTGTAAAAGGATAAAACTGGTTAAACTTTCCTCAGTATGAGCATACAGCATGTGAGATTCTCCACGTTTCAGCTGCAAAGTGCACTTCATTCAGATTTATCAAAGTAAAAGAAAGAGAGGCAAAGCCCACCTTCAAAGCATCGATAAAGCAAGAATGGAAACATGCACAGCAAGTGCTGCAGTTTGGAAGACCACGTAGCTTGTCTTGTGTCTTCTGAGAGCCATTGAGAACAAGCAGGTAATAACTTTCAGCATATCCATCAGCATGATTGCAGCCAAATGTTCTGCCTTTTGACAGCAAGCAGGAGTAGTTTGGTCTGATTTCAGGAACACTATACGAGTGCATGGTGAGGGGATTCTCTTTTTATAGTGTGAATGCCTGTAGTGCATTATTATTAATTCAGAATTGTTTTGAATGATGGTAAACAGGTTTGTAGTAATTAAAATGCTTCACTTTGCTTTTCGATGTCAGAGAAGTGAATGCAGGCAACCGTCACCGTGTGGAGGCAAGATTCAGACAGCAGAGAGACCACGAACCTGAAAGTTATGATCTCATAAAAGCTTTGGCATAGAGGTGTGAAATTTCCCACACGTGGACGACAAGGTAAAGAGAGAGATTTGCACAATTTTGGAATAAAGCATGCTGCAGTTACTGTGATTTGAATATGAATATGAATTAAGGTTTTTTTTTTGCATTGTCTGTAATTAGAGTGACTAAATTTGGTTTGTGTTTTAGCCCCATGGTAAACATTTTACAGAAACTGGAAGATGTTTCAAATGAATGTTCATACTTTCACATAAACATTTGCCCAACAGGTCGTCTGTTTTAAACTTTTTCATTTGTGCTTGTTATCAGGTTAAATTTGTGACTGAATTTTTTACTGTTGGAAACTTTCAACCTCTAACATGGGCTATAATTTATGTGCTAATATTTGGTATTGTAAAGTAGCCAGTAAGTGTCGGAATCTGTCAGGTAGCTGTTAGGAAGAAGGAGCAAAAAAGCTTCAACGTTCCTGCTCACATTTTGTTATTTTCTCTACTGTATAAAGAAAATAACAATAATGCAGCTTCAGTTAGCTGCAGGATGGTTGCTGTGCGTTTCCATGGCTACAGAGCATCTCTCTCTCTCTCTCTCTCTCTCTCTCTCTCTCTCTCTCTCTCTCTCTCTCTCTTAGCTGGCATACGCTAACGACACAGTTGATTTGTTGCTGGTCTCGGCAACCTTGTAAGGTGACGATGAGGCGCGGGCCCCGTGTACGCGGCGGCGGCTGGACTGCTGGTGATAATTAGTCTCTGTAGTGGCGCCGCTCTGACTGGGTGCACATGTTCCAGCTGTCACAGGTGTATTCTGGGAGATGCGGTTTGGTGACAGCCATGACAGCACCATCTGGACCTGTCCGCATCGCGGGACGCAGAGTCTACAGTGACAAGCTGCAAGCAGCGCTGGGAGACTATGAGATGAGCATGCACGTGCTTATGAGGGACTGTGTGTGTGTGTGTGTGTGTGTGTGTGTGTGTGTGTTCCCTTGTCTGAATATTGAGCATGTTAGCGGGAGTGCATGTTGCACGGTGTGTGAGCAAATGCATGCTTTTTTTTTAAAACACAAATTCAGGTGTGTGAGATTCTGAGCGTATCATGTGGCTTTAACTGATGAATTCATGTTGCTTCAGTATAGAGGTATAGTGTGTGTGTGTGTGTGTGTGTGTGTGTGTGTGTGTGCGTGCGTGCGTGCGTGCGCGCGTGCTGTAGGTGGAAAGCTTATCTTGGATCTGTGTTTCATCCTCTGTGTCTATATCTGGCAGTCCAGCAGGAATTCATGCTGCTTTCAAACACGTGTTTACAGGATTCATATGTGTGTGTGTGTTTGTGCGTGTGTGTGATCTGACTGTGCTGTGAAAGCATGCTGTTCTGTTTGCTTTTCAGCCCTTAAATGATAATATGTCTATTAGCAAACTGCTTCATTTTAAGTGTTTCTCTTGTGATTCTGTATCCAGCAGTCCAGCCCACGACACTCATGACCACATGTACCCTACACATAGTCATAATAGTACTCCTGTATCATGTATTAAATGTAGGCTGCCATAGACTGTATATAAAATATAGGCATAACCAGTGTGAGAATGGGTGTCACCCTGTCTAGGCCCATCTCACTGCTTGGCTAATGACTTGTGATTACCAAGTTATTAGTGAAGAAGCACACCCTGGTTTATCCTGCTTTCTGGCTCAAATAAGAACCATATGTTTTTTCTACTGCACTTAAATTCCTATGGGCCACATACTGTATCTAAGAAGGATGCAGCCACCGTGATGTCACCGACCGGTTTCTGGATGCACTTTCAGCCTCAAGGTTAGGGGGCTTGCTGCCACCATTTTTAAATTTTTTTATTTGTATTTATTTGTTTATTTATTTATTTGGAGCCCAAAGTGACCGTATTTGGACCCCAGGGTGGAGCTATCAGCTAGTACTCGTTAGCTTGGTCGGCAAGCTGCATCCAAAGAATGTATGGTTGTGACACACAGACACAGATACCTCTGAATGAATCCAAATGAAACAATCCTGTAATTTCACTCCCTCAGACTGAAGCAGCGACTTCTTGTACAGATTTTACCACAAAGAGTTATGATCTTTGTCTGATAGTTCCATTATTAAAAAATGACAAGCAGACAGACAGCAATTGGTTACAGCTGTTTATGCAGCATGAAGCTGTCAATCAAAGTGGCCACGCCCCAAACTTTAAACAAAATTGCACTGATATACAAAATTCTTCAAGTGGCCTCTTTACAAAGCTCTGCTTTGGAACCACAGCAGTTCAAAATCTGAGACTCTGTCCAACTTTATCTGTGAGTTCCAATACTGTCAAAAAACTGTATTATAGCACAACCACAAGGACCTGCCAGTGGGCTTTGTTCACATGATCGCTGCAAATCACCAGCTTCAAAGTTATGGCTGTCCAGATGATGGAATCACACCAGCAGTTTTCTGATTTTGACAGAAAGGGTGACGAGTGGTGCGTGTTTCCCTTTAAGTCCTCATTCACGAAACGGCTCTTCCAGCTGTTTGTAGGTTCTGCAGCATGAATGCCTCCTGAGTCATAATGTAAGCATAAATCTGCAACATCATCATCACTTATGCGAACCTCTAACTTTTCTCAAGGACCACCATCAGGACAACATCTGCAGTTAAACAAGAAATATATACATACGCTGCATATGGTAAATGAAATGTAGCTAACACTATAAAACTACTGCAATTAGTATCTGAAGCCACTCCTTCAGACTGGATGAATGTGAGTGAGAGTCAGCTTCAGATGCTTGTCAGTCTGAGCTCAAAGCCTTTGTTCCTGCATGAACATGATGGACGTGACGCTGCTGCTGCTAGCGTGAGTGAGTGCGTGTGTGTGTGTGTGTGTGCGCGTGTGTGTGTGTGTGTGTTTGGGAGAGATGAAACAGCAGAGTAGATGAAACGCTGTCTGTGCATGTATATGCGTGCTCACGCGTGTGTGTGTGTGTGTGTGTGTGTGTCTGTGTGTGAGATGGGGGGTAGTGTGGTGGAGCGAGGTGTTGCCCGTTATACTGAGCCTCCCCCTGGGCTGGTAGCTCTGGAAGCTCTCTGGAAGCTCACTTCACTCAGATACATGCAGATCAAACGCTGCATTGATCTCTGAGCTTCATAATACACACATACTCACACACACTCACACACACTCTAGCTCCAACACTAGTTCTACCAACACCCCCGTCCTTTCCACCAGGAGCTGTGTGAAATATGAAACACATGTTAATTATGATCACGCCAAGTGTCAGTTACCGCTCACTGTTAAACCTTTTTTCCTTCCATCCAGGGAAAGTAAAAAGAGCTCTGCGGCTTATTTCAAGATCACGTTTGACAGGTATATATTTGTGCCAAGGTTGTTAATTTAGAGTTCCTTGACAATAGAGGGCAGAAAAGCTTCACAATGTGACTGATATTGCCTGACAGAGTCATGGCCAATGCATCAACTCACTGCGACTCCCACGGCAGCATCAACATACCTGTGAAGCAGCACGTCCTCCTGAATCATAGTCCAGCATCCCCTCTACTTTTAGCACTGGTTTGATCTCCACCAACTCTTCAGCTATTAAGATAATCCACTTTCCTCACCTGTTAGCCTCTCACTCTTTCTACCAGTGGTTTGGTACATTCATCTTATATCACAGCAGCAACTTCCAGGACCCACTTAAGATGCTGTCATTGGATTATACAAACCAGGGATGCAAGTCATGGTTGTTTCCCCAGCAGCGAGAATGGAGAGGATATTAACTGAAAGGATATAAATGATGGTTCCAGTGTACTAACAGTAGTGACACTGACGCTAAATGCAAAACTAGTGAGAAACGAGTCAGAAAAGATGAGGAGGGGGTTGTCTCATTGTTGCCCCTCTAGTGCACCTGTTGTTAATTTCATTAACACCAACGCAGCTCACACTTGATTAATGACCCCCTCTGCTACTTAACTGACCAGATCAATATCCCAGAAGTTTAATTGACTTGATGCTAAACTCTGATTAAAAAGTGTTCCGTTAATTGTTTTGAGCAGTATAGTTACTGACTTGAAATAGCACCAATTTTGCATCATTTATTTCTTGTATTCCTGCTTTTTGAGAAAATCTTTTGCAACTATTTAAGCATCAAATAAAGTATTGTTTCCTTGTTTTTTGCAGAAACTTCATAAATGGTTTATACTTGTGTGTAATTACTACCCAGCCCTCATAATCACATTGGTGATAGTTTTTAACACATCGTGTTTGCCACTGACAAAATGATTTACAGGTTTCATTTGCCAGGATCCATGGTAACATGAGATAGAGAGAGAGAGAGAGAGAGAGAGAGAGAGAGAGAAACTCACCTCCAGGGGATTTAATTGTCTCCAGAGACACACGGAAGCAGCACCCAAACCAACACACGCTGATCTGTATGCCATTAGCAGTGTGTCAGTTTCTGCAGCTTTCACCTGCAGTCCGGTAATCTACAGCAGAGATAGACAACAAATGGAAAATGTTTTCTCTCATTTCATTCAAATACTTTGCTTATGCATAACAATAGTGTGAAGAGCCCTTGATTTAATTAACATCCCCCTGGCTGCAGTAAACAGAAGCTTAACGCCAGCGACAGACAAACAGCAGGATCAGTTTGATCCACAGCAAACTGACAGAGCCAGCTTCAGTCCAGCGAACACTCTGCTCTGTATTCCTGCTGCACACGTGGACTCACAGCCGCTGTGTTCTGAATTAAGTCACTCCCAACACTTTGGTCCACAGCATGAAAGATTCTGTGAATATTCATGATCCTCAGAGGGTGAATTTGAATAATTTTGGGTGACCCTCCGTGACCTTTCCTTCAGCGTGAGAGCAAGGTTTTCTCTCTCACTCTGGATTTAGTTTCATGGAGAAACTGTACAAAAGTATTTGGACAGTATTTGGACAACCAGGGGCAGTGGGTGCTGCTATTACCCACACTGCCATAGTCCAACCCCTAATTTCAGGAATTGGGGATTTAAAAAAAAACACACCAAAAGCTGCTCATCACAGATCTCATATGATTAATATAAATGAACAACAATAAACCAGCAAAGACAAACAAAATGAACCAGATACTGCTGCCAGAGGTCCGCATCAAAGAGCCACTGTGACGGGTGCTGTGTCACACCCAAATCTGGCTCCCCAAACATCTTAAACTGTTTGCCTTTTACTATAAATCTAATACTTTCAATACTTTTTCAACAGATACTGAAACTCAGACATGGCCTGAGACTGATGGTTGGTGTTACAGTCCAAATGGCACAGCAGTTTCTGCAGGGAGCTGCTGGCTTTATAAAGACGGCTCTTTCTTGCATTTCTGACGTTCTTTGTAACTACAAGTCAGTCATCAGTGCATGGCCTGATAACTTTGCTCATTAAGATATTAAAGTTGTTGCTTGTTTTTTAATGGAAGAACATTTTATTCACCACATTTCCATGAAACTTTTAGGGACAGTCCCCCGAGGATGAACTTTGTCCCCTTTGGACAGCTCACTCTTTCCTATAATGCCACATTTAGAAACTTCACAGACATTTACACCAGGGAAACTAGACTGTGTGTTCTTAAGAAACAGGAAAAAATCCAGCAAAGCCCTGACACAGGACCTGACAGATGCATCTGGACCTTCAGCTGATCCATCTGCTGTTCACTGAAGCCTCATCAGAAATGGTCTCAGTGGAAGGGCGGCTGTCAGGAAGCCGTTCTTAAGGAAAGGAAACGGGGAGGAAAGGCTGAGGGATGCCACATTACACAAGAACTGGACTGAGAAATCAGTAGCAACAGGTCTGATGGAGCGATGAATCCAAATTTGAAACTTTGAATTCTGAACACAGAAAAGTATCATCGGATTTTGATCCACCATGAAATACAATCTGGAAAGCATCAGATTTTTAGTGGCCTTATATTTAGCCACTGATAATCAAATTCATACCTGGATAGAAAAACACAAAATGCGATACCATGCATAAATCCAAAGAAGAGCTTTGAACGTCCTTCAAAAAGCCTGGAGAACTATTCCTGTAAAGAAATTAGAGAAAGCTGCCTCAGAGAGTTCAGGCTGTGTTGAAGAATAGAGGCGTTCACAGCAAATATTAACTTTCAAGCTCGTTGGAATTGTACAGACTCTATTTTTGCTTTATATACTGCATTTTATGTTTGTTTGGACAATAAATCACTGCACCTAATTCCCATTTTCCTAGCAAAATGTGAAGAAATGAGAATTGGCCCAGGACTTCCACAACACTGTGCACACATGCGTCCATATTTTTGTAGGTTTTTGCATTAAATAATTATCTTTTTCTTTTGTGCTTCATTTGTTTGTTTTTAACTTGTTTTGATTTTATACACATTTGTAGATATGCATTGTTTTTGAAATGAATTATGAAAGAAATATATTGTGTTATATACAGTTTGCACTCGTAAATGTTGTAATAATTGAAATACACAATAAAATATGTAAAGTCGCAGAAGAAAAAGTTTTCCATAACACTCAAACATTCTGTTTCTTCCATACTTCATGACAAGTCTTCAAACTCAAACTTTATTGATAAATTGGCTGTAAGTCGTAAGCACTACAGCCTGCACTGAGGGATTATCAAAGACAGAGACGGAGACTGTCTGCATCACTGCACAGTAAGATGTATTTTCATTTCAAACTAGATTTCCAATCAGAGCCATCTCCCTGTTGAAGCCTCTTTTCTGTGTACTTGGACTCATTTTGAAGAGCTCGGCTGCTCTCATGTGAAACCCCGCCGCATGCTGCTGAAGGATGACACGCTCGTCTGGCTGACGACACACCTCAAGGAACCTGCACGTCTCCGCAGACCTGACTGGAAGAAGTTGACAAAGGCCAGCGGCCCAGAAAACATGTTTTGTGTGGCTGCTGCTGATTTCTCAGCATTGCTTTATGTGTTGTTTTGTTTGTTTTTTTCCCCTTACACAGTGTCAACAGGAACCAACCCTCCCTCCCCCTAATTGCCAAAATGTGACCATACCCCCTCTCAAATCACACTGTCAAGTCTCAGACTCCCCCCTGATTTTCCCGCCAGGCTCCCCGCTCTGGTGGTGTCATTCCTCCCTCTCTTCTCTTTGATGAAGAGGAACTGGATAAGCAATCAGGGCACCAGACATAGCACCCCCACCCCTTCAGAGTACACATGCACATGCACAACAAACACACAGCCTGCAGTGACTCCCAGGCCTCCCTAATCCTCTAATTCGTTCCATTTTTCCAAGCGGGCAGTGAAGTAGTCGCACTCAGACACATCAAAGACACACTGCAGCACTTCTCGTGTGTGTGCGTGTCACTGAGAGAGCTGATAAGGTGCCTGTTGCATGTTTTGTGTATGTGTCTGTTTGCCATGTGGGTTATGTTTACAGACAGTCGATGAGTTTCAGCTTCGACACGCATGAGCAACACTGTGGATTCAACACATAAACACCAACACGCAGCACTGAACCGCTCTGCTGAGACAAAACCCCAAAATATTATTTAATTTTGATTTAATTTCAATAACCAACGAGTCAGTTTGTTTGAGAAGGATTTAAAGTTTCCAGGTGAGTGAAGTGTTGAGATGATTTGGATCAGTGCTGAACCTCCTAATTCACCTCAAAATCCATCAGTTTTTTTTTTACAATATGCAATCAGGTCCAAAAGTATTTGGACAGCGACATGTGTTCTCATTTTGCTTCAACGTCTGGATTTTAAATCAAACAATCAGGATGCGACTGATCCTGGTCCTGTGCCAGTTGCCCAGTTTTTTGAGTTTTTGGACTCTGAGGTTTTGTTTATTTAAATATTTATTTAAATATTCTGTGAAATTCTTGGTTTGCCATGTGTTTAAATAGTTTCTCATATATTTTCCCTTTTAGTAAATTTACTTGTGTTCTTAACTCCGCGTGCTTATTTTGTTATTCTTTGTAATCCCTGGGCTGTTAATGTCAAATGGCATTACAGTTTATAAAATAAGTTGTTTATCAGCTCAATGCAAAGTGCTGACATGATCAACATGCTCATCACCAGAGCATCGAATAAATGTCTTATAGAAAGTGTAAAGCAGGTAAAACGATCAGCCTTAGCTACATCTTTACTGTGATAATGTGTAGATATGTCTGCTAGCACACAGATGAAACTCTACTGTAGGCATGTGTGATGAATGCAACATCATGACTGACTCGTATGTGCTCAGCAGCAGCATCTTTGGCATTACAGAAGCATCCCATAATTTTTTTTTTTTTGCGGTGTCTTTCGTTTAGCTTTTAATGGGAGGTATAACTATGGAAGCTTGTTTCTGCCACTGAAAAAAAATAAATAAATAAAAATTGCCGTTGCTAAGTCGAAATTCTGAAAAAATAACCTCAAATTTCAAGTTAATAATTTGAAATTTTGAGTTACGTATCTCAAATTTTCGCATTAATAACTCGAAATTTCGACTTAGCGCTGCCAATCAGGAAGCTCCGTGTACATCATTTCCAAAAGACCGACCTGAAAACATCGATTCCTTACGCAGCTGTTTTTTGCTAGAAGACATTTTGACCATTGACGGTCAAAAATTTGATCCTGACAATTTGTTCACGTTTGCTAGAAACTGCTAGCTCACTGTTACTGTGGCTACCCCATTTTGAGTGCGCATGTGCTGGCGGCATCTGCTTATGGGTAACAAGGAAATTACCTCTTTCTCTGAGCTTACTGATTGGCAGCATTAAGGCGAAATTTTGAGTTATTAACACGGAAATTTGAGATACGTAACTCGAAATTTTGAGATTGCGATTTTTTTCTTTTAGTGGCGGAAACAAGCTTCCATATATAACTGTAAGAGTGGTAAGAGTCAAATTTAATGTTTTCATCTGCAGTATAAAATGAAAAAGGAGCCGTTTTTACACATTTAACTTTTGTTTTAAACTCTCAAACTAGCAGAATAAGAATCTTTTTTGGGGGTAAATCTGAGGTAAAGCAGTAGCTGTTTCTGTCACGCTCTATGGAACATTAAAAATGTTGAGCTCCAGTAAATCCAATATTTTTCATGTCTGCTTCCCACTTAAGAGGGCACTAATATTTTTTCTTACTTTTTTAAAATGAATTGAATTTAGTTGCTGGACTTGGTTTAATGGTTTGGGTGGGTCGTGGCATGCAGCAGGATCCGGTGAGCTTGACTCCATCTAATGAATATGGTGATTCACGTCTGATAAAAGTCCAAATGTTCTCTAACTGCCAGTTAAGAGACATAATAATAGAGGTGAAGACAAAACATGGAGGTTTGCCCGGTGCTCCTGCAGTTCTCAGGTCAGCTGAAAACAACTTATCAGGGATGAAGCATTATATCCCCCCGTGTGCCTCTGACCTGAAGGACGTGCACGCTGGCACTCATTCATCAGTAATTGCTTGCCCAGTGTAGTGCTGACCTTTCACCTGCTGGCATTCAGACATAACACATTTTCACTTCATGTTTCAGAATGCTGCTCCTTCAGTCTGTCATTGTGAAGAATGTACTGAGTAGTTAAAATGCTGCTTCCACAATGATGCATTAGTGAGAACAATAATGACCAATTAAACTTACTGCAGATCAACTACTTTTTATCTAACAAACTTCACATACCTTTTGCCTTCACTCGGGTTTTATTTTAAATTATTTTAAAATTTGTAATTTAGCCATGGAAGTAATTGCTGTGAGTTATTTATAAGATTTGCGTTACTGAAAAGAAGCCAATAAAGACGTCTCCAATTCAAAGCATCAGCTCTCTGCAAGCGTTCGTCTTTATTGCAGTGCACAAAGGAACGTATATTTGGAATCTGCATGACAATAGTCTTCAGTTTAGTGATGAGACAGTGAGAAAATGGAGATGGCTGGATGTGCAGAGCCTAACACATCACAAAACAAATGACAATGTAAACATAGTTATTGTGGAGAATATAATTAAAGTTTGGAATTACAGTGTAATGCATCCTTTCAGTGTGGTGCTGGCGATATTAGAGCAGCATATTCAACAGTGTTCCGCATACTTTGCATTTGTACAAGAGAATGAGATCATCCACAGTCCCCTTGCTCTTATTTTGAAAGCTCAGTTGTTGCTGAGCAGCTAGCCCTGGCCCTTCACTTCTTGTGTTTCCCAACTGGCTGACTCGCTGGTCATTGTCTTCAATATTATTCAACTGCTTCAGTCTCTCGTCCTGTGGTTGGTTTTACTCCAACTCCGCCATCATGGACTGCAGTTGGTGACTGTAGTCATTTTCCTGCTTTGGAAATTTGCTGCAAGCTGGAGGGGACATTCGAAGCAGAACCTGCAGCAAGTGGAGAACTGGTCCATGTGCCACTACTGAGGATGGCAAGCAGAATGACAACTAACACATGTGGCTGATTATATTGCTCAGTTATTTATTTAAAATAGAGGTGTACCTTATAAACCCCATCATTAATACTACAAACAGAATCCAAATCCTTGAGAAACACCACTGAACCATAAATATCTTCCCAGGCACCGTGTCAAATATGAACTGCACACTAGTATTTAACCTCAGCAGCTGTACTTACTCACGCACTGGCCTCACAAATAGTCAACATATCACCGAACTTCTAGCATAAAATGAGCCTCACCACTGTTTAATCTAACTTGGCACTGAGACAAAAAGTAAAGTGTATTTCCAAAATTCCCGCTCGCAGACGTTTGGTAGAAGCAGCCAAGCAGAGGTCTATGCAGAACATGAGGGGGCCTTCCTCAGCTGCTTGGGTTAGGGTTAGGAGCAGCGTCAGTGATCCCAGTCAACCGCATCTAACGGCTGAAGAACGCCCACTCATGTTTTACACTCTGACTAACTAACTCTGAAAATAGCCTTGAAATGAACAAAGTGCTCATGAACTGTCTGTGTTGACATGGGATGGGAGCTTGATGGGCTTTGATACAGCGGTGATACATTCTCATTTTCTAATAACTTCATCCGGTAAAGCCTGTTTTAGTGGGAAAAACATCAAAAAAAGTAGCAAAGGTGATCTGAGACCGTGGGTGCCCTGCCAGAAACATAATGACATAAAGTGCTGCCTTGATTAAAGCAAAAGTTCTTTATTTGCTAAAAGGAAATGGCCATTGGATGTAAAGTAAAGGACATTCAATTAAAAGGGCTACCTCTCTAAAACCTTAATCTAAGTGGGAGGTCAGAGGTTGTTTCATGCTGGGCTCTTACCCTGATTTTTTTTTTCCCCTTTCAACTTCCTTCAGAAGACAGAAAATGTTGGTTACATGACCTGAATGAGGTCAGGAATGAGTCCCATTAAACGTTTTATGGCTCTTTGAAGCATCTATTCAGTCAAATCTTTCAGCTGAATCCAGACATGTATTAGTGGAGTGATGGAGACAGGTCGTACTGAGGAATTGGCTTTGCTTTTCAAAGGTTGTTCAAAGCGTTTGATAAAATATAAAAGGAAATAAGCCTTCACAAAAATAAAGCTAAAAGCAGAGAAGAGGGGCACCAACTTCATGGAGTCACTTGGGAATAAGAAAATTTATTAGCATCAACACGTGCATGTACTGTCATTAACACTGGGGTTGTCTCTCATTAAAACTGTGTTTGTATATCGCTGTTTCTTTGTGATAGGAATATGTGTGTGTGCGGAAATTTGAAGTTGTGGTTGAAATTTTAGACTTTTAAAAGTTCTGCCCACAGACCAAAACTTGACTGCTATAAAGACAACTTTAAACCGTGATCATTAAAAAGTCAGAACAGTTCCTGCTTTCATTTAACAAAAACCTGTGATGTAGTGTCCTCCACGAAAACTTGTCTCACAGTCAGCAGGATGCTGGCTTCACTTATGCCACATTATGTTTCTGTACCGCGTTGCCTCTGATGCAGGGACAATAGAAAAGCAAAGGAAATTAAGAATTTTGTTCATTTAGCTGAAGTGGACAATTTCAGCAATTAAAATATATAGAGGAATGCCACAAAAATAGGTATAAGGAATCCCACTGCACAGTCTGTCATCAGGTATACTCATCTGCTCCTGAAGGGGCATTCATACACTTTCAGGCTCAGGGCTCTCACATGTGATTTCCTTCGAATCAGGTGAAAAGGTTTGAAACGTGCTGCTGAACTGAACTGTGGGTCACTTGAATCTTTTTGTTAGCCAGTTATCACTGTTGCTTCACAGTTATGTGATTAAAACATGCAGGAGCAGAGAGAGAGAAAGACTGGACAGGCTGCCACAGCGCTAACACACACAAAGGCACACAACCATTCACACTCACGGCCAACTTAGAATCACCAACTGACCCAACCCCGTGCATGTTTTTGGACTGTGGAAGGAAGCTGGTGTACCCGGAGAGAACCCATACGAGGAGCACGTCTAAACTTTGTTTTGAACCCGGGACCTTCTGGCTGTGAAGCAACAGTGATAACCACTGCACCACCTGAAGTTATGAATGTAAGATCCCTGAACTGTTTAGGAAAATCAAATAATTATCTATGAAGTTAAATTTCACAGTCTCTTTTGCTCTTTTAAATTTGCACCTAGATATAGATTACATGGCTGAGTGCTTCATATTGTCACCAATTTACCCACGAGTTAGACACAGAAACTAGTTCCACTTGTGCCAACAGCTAAAAAGCTAGAATATTATTGTTGGTTAGGAGTAAATAAAATCTAAAAGAAGCATGAATATTAGAGTTACATTCATTAGGTGGACATCAACACAATGCCATTGTGATGCTTTGTGTCTGCCGATACACTCTGGGGATCACGGCTGTGTGTCCGTGCTTTCTGATCAAACAGTTCTTGGAAATCACTGAGGGTAATGGCCAACTGGGCAGCTCCCCTGAGAACCACATGCCTTTATGACCACATCTAGGTGGAGGACATCACGATTGGAGCTCTGTGTTTTTTCATGGCAACAGAGCTATAAAGGAGCAGTTTCAGCCAGAAAGTTCATCTCAGCTAGCAGGACGATGCAGTTGTGTTTTTTTGTATTCCTGTTTCAGTTTCTTCATTTTCTCTCTAGCTTGCTTTGCTCAGAAATGCTGTGAGAGTTCAGAGCATTTCTGAGCACTGGCAATAC
Source organism: Cichlasoma orientale (assembly GCA_034780415.1). Lineage (NCBI taxonomy): Eukaryota > Metazoa > Chordata > Actinopteri > Cichliformes > Cichlidae > Cichlasoma > Cichlasoma orientale. Next base: position 36,986 of record JAVDPK010001736.1, on the reverse strand, counting down.
TAAGAAAAGGTAAGATGGAAAGGTTATGACCTAAAAGCTACAGAAAACCTCCAGGTACAGGCACTCAATGTGGGTTTGGAAAAAATATTAAGGCATTCTTCTTCTCTCGCTTCTATTTTCCAGACCTAACTTTAGCACCTGGACTTTGGAGTTTCATGCCTTTTTTTTTGGTTATAATTTATTTTTATTTTTGTTCCCTTTCATGAGCAGTGGTGGTTTGAGAGATACCAACACTGCAGCAGCGCCAAAGCCCGGGACCAACCCAACCCAAGCCTGGGTTGAGGGATCGCAGCAGCTCCAGCTCTGGTTTGCAGGTTGTACAGGTGACGCGTGACATGGCACAGGCGACTGAAGATGCGCTACAGACACCAAAGGAACAGCCCCCAGCCCAGTCCTAGAGGGGGCCCGGATGGGAGAGAGGATAAAATTTCAGGTAGCCAGGCCTCTATCAGGTCCGAGGAGAGCTGGAGAAGCGGGCCCTCTCCTGACTGATTCATATTGAAATTGTGTGTGTGAACATGTGGGCCGCTGTGCCAGTTTTACCAAACTTAAAAGCTTCTGATACAGGCTCTGAGTTGAAATCGATAAAGTGGGTGTCAAAATGATCCGATCGCTATCCGTGGTGCTGAACTGATTTGAATTTGTGTTGTTTTATCATTAGTTACCATGTAGCCTAATGTTTTTGTTGTTCTCTTGGTGTGTTATATTTCATGTCCGTTTGATGGGCTTCAAAATGACAGTTGTTTTTCGTGGTGCCGAAGCTTGTAAGCCCCGCTGTTGTGGGAATGTGTATGTTGTAAAATGATGTTATGATGAGCTTTATTATTTGGGTATAAAGGGGCCGGTCATTTGCCCCGCCCCGGCCCGACTCTGATATGTTCCGCTAGTGAGTGTAGGCCATGGGAATGCTGTCTCACATGACTTAGCAACACAATCAGTTTCAATATGAGTTGACCGGGAAACATTAACAGTCTTAGAAGGGGGATGAAGGTGCAAAGTGGTTACTAGAAAATCCCTCATTAATGCGTGTAGGGAGTCTAGAAGCCAAGGGAAGCTGGTAACCAGTCTTTGGACCTTGACAGCAATGGCTTCCTGGTACTCCTCACACGGTTCAGTTAACCACTGATAACATAACACATCTACTGAATGAATGTCTTTCCTCCCCTCATCAGAGGGGGGTAATGCTGTAGAGTCCATGAGATGAAGAAACTCACAGTATCAGTGGGAGTAGGAAAAACATTAACAGAAATACTTGGTACTGTCTCACAGATGGAGACACACAATGGACAGATTCAGAGCAAGGAAAATAAAAGTCAGTTCAAAAGATACACCAGCAGTCTCTGGGGAGGCAAGCCCAGTCACACCACAAATAGCTTCTGAGTAAGCTGGCTTAGCAGTGCCAAACAAAGTATTTTCATCAGCTGGACTAAACTCGGTTTCTGAATTTGCCGGTACAGACTTGGAAACAGGACAAGAAGCCTTTTCTTTCCTCTTTCCACAAACAGAAGAGGCGCTAGGGAAAAAGTCAGCCTTACTCACAGTGTCAGTGGACTCGGGCTGCCGATTTCACCACTGAGAGCCGCGCTTCCTGCCCAGTGAAGCAGACCACAACAGCGACAGTGATGGTGTGGAAATCTGCTGTGGCGGCAAGGGGCCATAGTATCCCATAAACTGGTCCGCCCACTCTGTTCCCCCGCAGCTTAGGCAGGGGACGTGCAGCTGACATGGTGGGCAGCTGCCGCGGTGAAGCTCAGGCAAAATGCTGAGGCGGCTGTGGCGGTAAGCGACATCGCTAGGGACCAACAGGTGGGTCCCCCTAAAGCCAGGTGAGTGCCGCTGAATGAGTTGATGTCCACGGGGTCCATTACTGGTTGTGTCCTTCTGTCATGAAACTGCTGTGGCAGCCAGGCAGAGACCCAGGAGGCTTGACATAAGCATAAACATGAGCATGAGGGCACACAGCAGGAAGAGCAAATGATGACGAGGACACACCGAGGAACAAGGGGAAACGCAGAAAATAAATACACAGAGGGCTAACGAGGGAAGTGGAACAGCAGGGCAGGAACAACAACAGAAGCAAAACTAAAGACAGTGTACAAAGACAAGGACTAGCAAAATAAAACAGGAATCAATCAAGACAGGAGACAAACACACATACCTGACTAGGCATGGGGAAACGTGGGGGAGCCTGAGAATAGAAACATGAACAACCACAAACAGAACTCCTAACAAAACAATGAAAACCTCAACATAGAAAACCAAATAAGGGCACAAGCATTGTCATCCATGAAAACAGTGCAAATGTCCTCTTAGTTATCTCAAACTCATCCTGGATATTCATCCATCTCCTTCACCTTGGAGGTGGATGTCTGTGGCATCCTGGGTCCTGTTCGATATCCCACATTCAGCTGGGGCACCACTTTGCTGCTGGAATCACTGGATTCTAATTGCCAAAACATACAGTCAAACTGTACATCTGTCAATAATCTTTAAATCCAAGGGATCAGTCCTTATTGAAATGAACCCATATCCTTTTGAGCTGTTCACTACAAAAAAGGTTTGGGCTGAAATTTGATGTGCAGGAGAAGTTAAAAAATAGAAGTTTGAAAATAAACTAAACACACAATGAAATATTTGAACAGCCAAAGTTTACAGACAAGGTCACTGCAGAATCTCCCTTTTCTCAGGTACATTATGTCACATTCTCTGTCATCTGCACCTTGTGCGTCCTCCGAAAATACACAGCCCCACCTTGCTAGCAAATAGGGTCTGGGAGTCCCTGATGATGATGGAGCCATCCATTATTTACCCAGCAGTCCAGCAGACGAAAAGTAAAAGAAAATCAATTATTTAAATGGGAATTATTCCAGTGCTGCTTTGAATGTTAAAAAAGAGGAGAGTGGTGGGATACCTAAAAGACTGCAGAAGAAGACAGAGTGTGATGGAAAGAAACTCAAAGAATTTATAAATATGAGAGAAACAAAAGCTGAGACATGGAGAAAGTGGGAGGATAAGTGTTGAGGATGGAAAAAGGTCCAGGGTGTGTTCGTCTGGAGAAAACTGCTAACATGAGATTCATCAATGGACAAAGACGTACTAAAAAAAGAAAGTTGTCTGATTTACTCTGGGAATATGGTAATATACCTAGTTACTTGCTTAGATACTGTTAGTTGAGAACTTATCACTCCAAACACTCAAACTGGCAAAAAGTAAAGAATACTGCTGCTTTCAATATCACTGTATGAGGAAGACATGATATTATTAGAGCAAAAAGAATCACATCTATGAACAACAGACCTAGAATATGTGTCACTTTCCCATCACTCTGTCCATGTATCTGTTTGTCCATCTGTCCTCTCCAGTCAGCAAACTCAGCTAGAGACAGAATATGGAAATGACCGCCGCTCTGCTCCTTCATTATTCATATTTCAGTAGCTGGCGAATAATCAGATTATGGCTGATGAACATGCTGAATTATTCAGGAGGCTGTGATTGGGCCTGGGATGCGACCTAGGGGGCACTGAGAGGAAGAAGACTGGAAACAGGCTCCGTTGGGTGCTGAAGGTCTCCCCTCTTGCCTCCTCTGCAGGTCCGTCCACTGTCTTGCTGCTTGCTGGTCACTTTCCAGCTCAGCAACTGGGTTAATGACTGCATGGCAGGGAGAAAAGGAGGGGGCAGCAGCAGGAGGCCTGATGATGCGCTCTCACCCAGACTTCCTGCGAGGAATGCAGGTTGAATAATTGAGGGGAGGTGGTGAATTGATCTGTGCGCTGCACGGGGCAGTGATTGGCAGTGATGAGTTACGCAACAACCCACCACCATCACACACACATGCCCACAAATTCACCTACACATGTATACACACACACACACATACAGTATGTACCTGTAATTGCTGTGAGCTAAAAGTTGCATACTTGGGTTTGGACAGTGTTTCTATGCACTAAAGGGGGAGGAGCTAAAATTACTTCTGTCAAACACAGGATCAACTGAGGGGCTGGATAATAATAATAAAAGAAAATAATAATAATAATAATAATAACATTATATATATATAAATTTTTTTGAAATAGTGTAAATGGACTGTTTCAGTAAAGTTACTGTGCTATCTGCTACTTTAAGTCCTTTTGTTATTGGTTGTGTTTGCTGTTTTAGCTGCTGTAACATGTGAATTAACATCTTGGCACAACAAAGTGCATCTTATCTGAGCACAAGCTGGAAATGAGCATAATGGGTTCCTTTTAATTATCTGTCAGTTAGTTTTAGGTTTTCAGTGTCCTGTTTTGAAATCTTTCTTGATTTAAGACTTTATTGATCTGATGAGTCCAGAGTTTGTGTGACTCTCACTGCACGTGTAATTTCAGTTTAAACTGTCCTGACATTCAGGAGGACAAAGCTTGAGAAGGATTTCTCTCTTTTTTTTTTTTTTTTTGCTTTAGAGTCAGTGAATCCAGCTGGATGTGATTAAACTTGTCTGACCCTGAGTGACTCTAAAGGGGTGGGGGGTGGAAGTGCAGCGGTGATCCTGGGCAAAGGAGGGGGCAGAGGCCAGCAAACAACACCAGGACCTTCACTACGCCACCTGCTAACCTGACAGACTGATGTGTGTGTGTGTGTGTGTGTGTGTGTGTGTGTGTGTGTAAGAACAATGTAAAGACAGTGGGACAGATTTTGATCCAGCCAATGGTACAGTGATTGCTTTGGTCAGTTGTAAAGGAAAATGTCGCTGAGTGTCAGAGCTCCTTTTTCAGCACTTGTTTTTATTGCAGACATGCCTGAAAAAAAAAAAAAACAATAAACATTAAACCATAACCAACATTGTTACTATTTCTCTGAGCTTAGTTACAGCTCTGGGATGAAAATAGATGAATCTGGGCTTCATAAATAGCCAAATAAAATGACTTCATCATATTTCAAAAACAAATTTCTCAAATGTCATCAAAACTGAAATTATGAGATCTGCAGGTGTCCTTTCATTGCCTTCGGCTTGCACCTATTTTCTCATGCGATTATCCAGCTCTGAGATGTTGTGGTGTTAATAAACAGCAGATCTTTCTCTCTGTTAAAACCAATCACAGTCTGTTCAGTCTGGTTTTTTTTTGTTTTGTTTTGTTTTTTGTTTATTTGGACACTTTGGAAACTCTCTCGCAAAGCACAAATACAATAAGCATGAACAAAGCCAAAATTGCTATTATAGTTTTATCCAACAGTCTTTGTACAATTATTGCACAATTCTTGCTATTTAACATCCCAAATTAGTACATTTCGAATTTAACTACAGCTTTAATGCAGCTGACTTCCTCTTCCTGCAAATGTTAGTCTTTCTTGACTCTTTGCAAATGCAATAGTGTGGCATCACAGTCAAGCTGGCATTGCTCTCTTTAGTGTTTTCCCATTGTATTAAAATGCTGCTAACTTGGTGATAAACACACTGAATTTTCAGAGAGCTCCTTTAGGGCTGAAAGCAGAAAAATCAGCTAATAATACAGAATATAAAAATAAATTAGTAAGGGGAAATGAAGTCCAAACCACACTGATTCAGACAGAAACTATGAAAGTAAAGAGAGCTAAAAAAAAAAAAAAAGATTTTTAAAAACGAAACATTCAGTTAAAGGCTGAATGCTCTGCATTTGACACTAGGCTCCAGCAGTGAGTCAGTTCCCCTAGACGCCCATGTTAAAATGCTCAAATTTATAGCAGAAATAAACATGTTTACAGCCTGATACAAAAATCAGTTCTGGTCTCTATAGCTACTTCTCCCCTTCATAACACCTATACAGCTGAATTTTTCTTTTCTTAACTCACCTGTTTAGAAGTCATTACAGCTTAACATTTGCTTTATTAGGAGCTGTTAGGCTTCACATCAGCTAATCAGTCCTCAAACTGGACCACTGGACTAAAATCATGTGTTGGTGCCTTTTGGAACATTTTAATGCAATCATCTGAAACATAACATACCTTCCTGTTTGGTTACAAATAAGACAAGAGGATAATACAGCAATGCAGCAACTGATGCTTTTCTGTACCAAAATACAAGACAATAGTAACCTTCAGTTCAAATTGTGTGTGACTCAAAGGCTTGTATAAAAGACTGGAATTTCCTGTGCTCTCTACTCAGTTGCACATCTCCTGTGCTTGAGCATGGTGTGTCCATCTGCAGATGCCAAATGAAACTTGGAAAAAGACAAGAGGTGACTTTGTACTTTATTTAAGATACATTGTTAACACACACAGTAACGTCCTGGCCCAGTTAATAGTCGGTAGTTAACATAACATGCGTGTCTTTGGTCTTTGAGAGGAATTTTTACCATAATAATAATAATAATAATAATAATAATAATAACAATAATAATAATAATAATAATAATAATAATAATAATAATAATAATAATAATGCATTTTATTTATAAGCGCCTTTCATGAAAAACCACAAAAAGCACAAACAAAAAACGAAAATGACCAGAGGAAGTAAAGCGAGTATGCAGTTTGGAACAGGTGAGTTTTGAGTCATGATTTGAAGATATGAAGAGAGTCGATATTTCAAATGTCTGGTGGAAGTGAGTTCCACAGCTGGGGAGCAGAGCAGGAGAAAGCTCTGTTCCCCATAGTACCGAGGCAGGCATGGGGAACAGTAAGGCAGATAGAGGAGGAAGAGCGGAGGGTGCGAGATGAGGAGGTGATGTGAAGAAGATCGACTACATAAGGAGGGGCAAGGTTGTGGACGGCCTTAAATGTGAACAGAAGGATTTTGAACTAAATTCTGAACTTAACTGGAAGCCAATGGAGCTGCTGTAGGACTGGGGTGATGAGGGGGTTCTGGTGATAATGCGAACGGCTGAGTTTTGAACTATTTGAAGCTTCTGAAGGGATTTGTGAGGGAGGCCAGTTAGAAGGAAATGACAATAGTCAATACGGGAAGTACCGAGACTATGAACAAGGATGCTGGAAATATGCAGACTGGGTAATATTATTGATATGGGAGTGAAAGGATAGAGTGTTATCAAGGATGACACCCAGACCTGAGGGGAGGGGGAAAACTGAGGAGCTGTCCATGGTGTCCATGGTGAGGGAGAAACTGCCAACTTTGGATAAGGTGGATTTTGTTCCGACAAGGAGGTTCTCAGTTTTTTCACTGTTTAATGTAAGGAAATTTGAGGTGAACCAGGATTTGATTTCAGATAGGCAGGTGGTGAGTGAGGAGGGTGGGAGGGAAAAGTTAGGCTTGGTGGATAAATAGAGCTGGGTATCATCTGCGAAGCAATGGAAATAGATGTTGAATTTACGGATAATATTGCCAAGGCGAAGGAGGTAAGTGATGAAAAGGAGGGGCCCCAGGACAGAGCCTTGAGGCACACCTGAGGTAACAGGAGAGGGGTGGGATTTGAAAAACTTAAGCTGGATGAACTTAACCTTCTGAGGCAGCTAGAAGCTTATTTGATGATCATGTAACGGTCCATCTTGCCCAGTTACAATGCACTCATGGCTGAACCATTCAGTTCAGAACTATGAGGAACCTCGGATCAGTAAGGTCGTGTGCTTGAATGTGACAAATAGATGAGTCATTGGTTTATTCACATGTCAATTATGTTTGTGCATAGAAGGCACTTTCATCTGCAAATTATTCATACAAAGAATGCAAAAATCGTTACATGCCACCTACACTATAACAGTAAGTGAGCTACACAGAGTGACTGCTAGTCCTGTTACTAGTCGATTGGTCTGACTCAGAGAAATAGCTTAACAAAGCAAATAGCCACGTATTTTCTGAAATGCTTTCCAAAGCCAACTTCCCACATTGGTTTGTGTACCAACGCATTTGGTGTATCGAGGAAAACGGACGACAAACACACGAGCATCCCTGAATACTGAGAATTTCATTACTGAACACTCTTGCATGCTGAATAATGAAGGGACGTGGAAATTAAGTCTGATTATCAGATTATCTACTTCCCATTTGTTGAAAGAAAGTTCATTTCAGGTATCAAAGGAAATCTTACTGAGACCAACCAGTGAGCACCAAATGTGCAATTTTTGATACCCAGTGCTATAGAAATAACTACTGAAAATAATGCATTTTTGCACTATTAGAGGTTAGCGATAAGTGAGGTAGACTGCTGTGATCCTCCAGTGTGTTTGATTGCAGCTCTGTCCGGAGCCTAGGAGTGAATATAAAGACAGAAAGCTGCTTTACTGTTCATATTTGATGCATTCACAGCATGGACAAAGAATTCCCTCATAATGGGTGTCTGTACCAAATTTTTAAACTGCAGATTTATTCAGAAGGCAGAAATGGCTTATCTGAAATTAATAAATGGATCATTAATGCTTAATGACTGTCTCAGAAAGCAAGAAAGGAATTTTTCTAGTTTTTTTTTTTGGAGAAACATGTTTTCAGACAACATCGTGTCCTGTTTCACCTGGGACATGAAAACGTTCTGGAACTCATGAAATTATATAACTATGTATAATTCTTAAACTGTCTGTACCGCTATATCATCAAAAAATATATATCATAACTGACATCTATAATTATCAATATTAAGTCAACAATAACACTTTGAACACAAAAACTGATTATTGCACACTGTGCATTCAAAGTAGTGACAGGGAACTGTGTGTGTGTGTGTGGGGGGGGCATTAATTCTAATTTGTTTCTTTTTAGATTATTTTGTTACACTGCAGGTGCAAATGTTGTAGCTGCCCTTGGTACCAATAATAGAGATTATTCTCGACAGATGCTTAAGCTTTATTTCTCATTTTTGCACCGGGAAAACTGAGTTAAAATACAGAAAAGGGAAGGAATTAATCACACTCATATACAAGCAAACTTACAAAAATACATTTTACAGAAAATATACGATGTAATCAACGTAAACAAAACCTTTACGAAATACAATTTCAAATCAAAATGCAAAACAATTTAACAAGACATATATAATACCACAAAACAATAAAATAAAATTCAGACAGAAACCTAAACTTACTGAGTATGAACCATATAAAGATTTAATCAACTGCAGAAAACCGAAGCAAACCCGACACCGTGCCACACCAGACAAACACAATAAGTGCATCCTGTGTTGAGGACAGGTGGAAACTATAAATCCCAATTACTTCTTCTCCTCTTGGGATTCACTTTTCCTCCATAAATGCACAATGACACCTAGTGACCACTCCAAGATAATATGCATTCATGCAATTCTATACACTTCAAGCCCTTTATCTACCTCACATCCGTGGCCAATTTTAGATCAATTCAGGATCAATTAACTCAATATGTCTGTTTTTTGGACTGTGGGAGGAAGCTGCATTATCTACACAAAACCCACGCAGGCACAGTGAGGCACACAAACTCCCATCAGAAAGGCTCCATGAGGTTTGAACCAGGCACCTTGCTGCTGTGAGGTTACAGTGATTTCCACTGTACCCACCATGCCACCCTATTTCAGATCTCATGCCTGCGCCAAGGCACACCTCCGTATGACCTCTTTTCCTTATGTGCACCACATATTATCACTCCCATACTGTTTTACTGTTTCAGTGTTGGAGGGTTCCATGATCCTTCAAAGACCAGCGGGTTCCAGTCTCTGTGAGAACCTGGGCAAATGTGGTGGAAACAGTGTGACTGCCCCCTTGAACTTATAATATAGCATACACACAGACATGGCATGTACAGTTTCAAGATTCCCCAAAAATCTTGAAACTGTACATGCCATGTACAGTTTCAACATGGCATGTTGAAACTGTACATGGCAGTTTCAACATGCCAGTCAGTGTTATTTGACCCACACTGGTGGAGCTAAGAACAATCTGAACGGATACGAGTCAAATCTGACCTGCAAAAAGTTCTAGGACTGAGGCAACGGTTTGAAATTTTCAAATATTTTCATTTTTGTGTTCTTTGGGTCACTTCAGGAAAAGAAAAGAACGACATTAAGAGAATTTTTACTGCTGTCAGATGTCAAAAAAGGCCAAACGTGACCTAAAGAGAACGTAAGGGTTAAAATGCTCTCCGTGTTTGTTTCTGTCTGGTTGAGTTTTGTTGTTGTGGCATCCGATCCGACTGACTGACTGTGCGTATGTGTGTGTTATCTTATCATGTGTGGTTAGCTTAGCACTGTTAGGAAACACAGCCTGGGTAAATACGATGGGAGGATGCCCCACATGAATTCACTGTTGTGCAGACTTTGTATGATTATGAATAAACACAACTGTCATCCAAGTTGAAACGCTCTCACAACAAAGCAAGCAGGGGGAGGAGAAGGTACTCAAATCCTGTCTGAATTTTCATTTACATAAAGTACATTAAGTGATGTGTGCGGCTGAACTTTGTGTGTGAATCAGAGGTCATGCACACAGGTTCTGAATTTTAACAAACAATAATCACATTGACATTTGTTACAACATGAATAATTGAAGGCTCCAGCCCTTCAACATAACTTGAAGTGCTAAAGCAACATCATTTTAATTTGTTTCAAGTTGTTTAGTGCTGCAGCACGCAACACCTTAAATACAAATTCTGCAGAAAGATGAAGTAGGTGTGGAGGCTGGAGTGGTGGTGTTAGTGACACAACCTTAGCCAGAGATTAGTTGCCATAATCTACCGTGCTGTAAGGGAGAGGTTTTACGAAAAAGGTCATTGTCCTTGGTTTATAGCTTTATCCAGTCTGTGTTTCTACACATCTAATAATAACACCAAACTGAGCTTTTTGAGGACATGAAGAGTGCAAAGGTGGGATTTTCACAAGAGGTTATGTGACACATGTCACATATTCAGTTACTAACACAGACTCACAACAACAGGTTTACAGAAGCTGCAAGATGTTGGTCTACTGTCTGCACAGGATAGGAAAAGTTACAGTTATCTTAATGAACAGCTATTACTGATAATGTGTTGGAGACAAATTAGCCCAGGTGTGTTATTTCTAGTCCAGTCAACAAGTAACAAAGTCCAGAATAATCAGTTCCCATCAGGTCTCGTTATAGTGCGGTCTGTCTGTCCATGCACTCCTCAAGCACAATCAGGAGTTGAGCAACCAAACCTGGCACACATCTCAGGCCCCTGATCACATTAATCACATAATAAAAACATTTATTTAATTTCATGACAGCAACATCTAATTTAGCAAAAATCAAATATAGAATTTTTCACATCTCTATTTTGTAATGTTTACAGTGTCAATATAACATGACATCATCTGACACATTAATTTGAGAAGTGTACTATATTTAGGGACTGTAGCATTGGCATGCACTAGTTGTCTTCCAGCAGGTTAACCTGTGGTTTCTAGGATGCTTAAGAGTAGAATGGGAGGCTTCAGCTTTCAGGCCCCTCCTCTGTGGAACCAGGTTTGGATTCAGGAGACAGACACCCGCTTCATTTTTAAGATTAGGCTTAAAGCTTTCATTTTGATCAAGCTTATAGTTAGGGCTGGATCAGGTGACCCTGAACCCTCCCTTAGTTATGCTGCTATAGGCTCAAACTGCTAGGGGATCTCCCACTGAGCACTTCTCCTCCACTCCCCTCTTTTCGCTCCAGATGTGTCTGTCAGTGTTGCATCGTACCAACTCTTGTCAGCTCTCTCCTGTAGTTTGTGTTTTGTTCTTTTCAGCTTTGCTGATTTTCTTTCCCTTCCTCTCACTGTCCAATCATTGAAGACACCCTGAGGATTTGTTTCTTTTAAAGGGAAGGCAGCATTAGATGCTGCTCATGGGGAATTGTCTGATTATTGGCGTTCTCTCTCAAATATTGCATGGTTTTTAACCTTATAATATAAGCACCTGTTGTTGTGGGGCTATATTAAAAAATAACTAGTTCATTAAGTTTATTATTAACTTTATTAATGAAAGCAAGAACAACATTTCTTATCCATCTTGCAAATAGCAATAAGTGATTGGCCCAAATATGGCCAAATGTGACTGACTGGATTGACTCAGGGTGAGTCCGGCTGCAATAATTCAGTAACAGCTCCGCCTCATCTGGGCCAGATGTCAGGTGTGTTAGGACTTTTTGGCAATTTCTGGCCCACACAACACTTGCCGTAACTGAGCCTGAAGCACCAAAAGTTGCCACAATTAAAAATGTGTCTGGCTCTGGAACATTGCATTCAAGAAAAGTAGTTTTAAAAAGTTAAAACATTTTTAAAATTCCAGTAACTCTTAATTTAGCATGACCTGATGGCAGGTGCAGCATATAATACTCCTTAAAAACAGCCACATTTGTTCATTAGAATAAGTGATTAACAACATTATGTTTACATTTATAGTCATAGACCCCCCCACCCCTTTTATATTATAAACCCCGCAACGTTCTAGATAGATTATTCACCTGGAAAATGGACCAAGAGGATCTGACTCTAAAATAAGTAAACCAAATGAATTAAATCTTCAGTATCTATTGAACATATAATGCAGCCTGGCAGCAAAACAAACAAACAAAAACAAACCACAACTGATTTATTTATATGAAACATGATTACTCACTCTATAGCCTCACAGCCTTTCATTCAGACACCCAATCAAATGCTTGGTTTCCACCCCAACTGTAACATTACCCAGAAGCCCACAGGGGAGGAAATCCTCCGTGTGGCGTGCGTACAGGATGAGCAGAGAAACCCACAATGGGATAACAACGCCAACAGAGGCAATTGTATTGGAGCTGATGAGGCATTCATGCATGTTCACATCAGATTCATGCACACAGAGCATGAAGAGCATATGGAGACAAACACGAGTGCCACAGGATCCTCTCTGGTTATCAGTCAAAACTGACATGCCGCAGAAAGTATCTGCCATAACAAGCCACTGAGGTTCAGATTCAGCATTCAGCGCTTTATTTCAGGCATAAAAACATTTAGACACTAATGAGTAACAAAGTAACTTAAAACTGTACAAAAGAGACAACAAATAACTGCAAACAAATATTGATAATCAAACCTTATTTTCCCCTTGTTTTTATTTCTTATAATATGTTGGAACTGAGCAGCTGCTAAAGGAAAGAATATCTTTGTGTTTTTGTTTACGTCCTAATAGACTTGTTGTCTTAAAGGCGTTCTTTCAGGGATCCATGACTCCTGAGTCACATTCCCTAGAATGGATTTCAGACTCTTCTGATTGAAGAGTACAGTGTTTTAAAAAAAATACAAAACTTGTTTTTTGGTAAGAAGCCTACAAATGGAAGAAAAAAGTAAATTATGACTGAGTGCACCTGAGCTCAATTCAACTCAACCACTCAGTTTGTTTGAAATAAGCCATTTTTGCTCCTTTCCCTTTAAGTCCACCCTGCCTTGAAGCAACTTTCTGATGATGGGATGAAAAACTATTACAGTACTGATTGTGAGTTTTTTACAAACTCTTGTGAGACTGTGTTGAAGGTTTGGTTTCATTTTAAACTGCAATATTTAGAGCTTTACATTGCTTTAAAATATGTGCAGAATCATTAAAGAGCCTGCATACAATGCCCCCTTCCGCTTTCCAGCTTGAAATTTATTTTTTTAAAAGGGTAAATCACCGTTTTGCGTCACATGTAAGTTTCACTGTAAAAAGTTAGACTTAGACTTAGATACAAACTACTTAGGATAAAAAGCTGCACATTTTACAAAGTTTAGATAAAGCTAAAAGCTCTTGAACTTGGAAAGGTTACTAGATGTAGCATCATAACTCAATATTCATCTGCAAAGCCAGTTTTTCAGATTTTTTATTGTCTCTTTGGGAACATTCAAAATTATATTTTGAAAATAAAGGCCAACAAGGCACTGGACCATATTTATTCAGCTTTAGCTTTGTTTTAGGATGCCTTCTGCCAGATTTGATGCCTCTGTACCTGTTAATGACGAAACAGCTCAGTATTTGAGTTTCCAGCCTGACACATGTCCTGGAAAAGAAAAAAAGAAAAACAAAGTCTTTGGGCCTCTGCACAGCTACATTTACAACTTGATTTCACAGCAGTCAAATTTCATAGTGACAGATTTTAGTCAAAAATAATCTATCTTTCTATCTATCTATCTATCTATCTATCTATCTATCTATCTATCTATCTATCTATCTATCTATCTATCTATCTATCTATCACCAGTCATTCATATGAAGTGTGCCCGGAGGCACTGAAAAAGCCTGCTTATAGAAGTATGTCTTCTTTCAGAGGGATTTAAAAGATGAGAAGCTCACCAATCTGCTCTCCTCAGAGAATGTGGGATGACCAGCAGAGACTTGGCCCTCAGGTGACAACATACAGTGTCAGGAGATCTGAAACATACTTTGACCTGAAGAGTCAACAATAAAATCTTAAAGTACATTTTAAAATAAATGGGTAACCACTGAAGGGAAACAAAAATAGGGGTGATGTGTTCTCTCTTTTTGGCTTCAGTAAGAAGTCTGGATGCTGCATTTTGGACCAGCTGTAATTTGTGTAGACAAATTGTAGGCCCAACAATAAGCTCAGGTGTGTTCTTGTGAGTAGGTTAGATGTATCAGAGCCCATGAATACTTCTCTTTTATCCTTGTGCAAATTCAGGAAGTTCTGTGCATACAGTTCAGCATATCTTGGATACAGTTCAGTGCATTGAGTTTAAGAATGTCATAAGAGTTAACAGGTATGTAAGCAAGTGTGTCATCTGCACTGGAGTGTGGAAAGCATGCCTCATGGTAACATATATTTAAAAAAAATACACAAAAAACAAAAAACAGGAGAGGTCCAAGGACAGACCCCTGAGGTATTCCACAAGTCATCTTCCAACACTAAACGACCTCTCCTGTAAGTAAGAATAAAACCACCTTAAGACAGAGCCAGAAATCCCAATGCACTGTTGGAGATGAAGATGGGACATTGGGGTACCTTTTATCAGGAGTAAATTCCACCACAGCAAGAGTCTAAAGCTGCATTTCTGCTGTGTTCAGTATTTGATATCTAGAACCTCCTGTTTCCAACTGAACATGGAGTACTCCATACTCCTAAGGATAGTGATGCCAAAAAGCACCCTCTGACCTCACCTTAAACCTGTCAACATGGACTTGGTCTAGACAGCAGTCAGTTTAACAGCCTGGACATGAGACCACGTGATGAACCTGTGGATCAAAACTGAGTACAAAGAAGGGCTTGTGATGAAACACCGTCTTTAATTTCTACATGTGACTTCAGAACAGCGATGTCATCAAAATTAAAACACATGATATTTGGCATTTCTTTTTCTTGGTCCAGTAAGACTGAAATTCATCTCCTCCTCCCCTTTACTCTAACACAGCCCTGTTAATAGAGTTTATACATATTCTAAGATTACTTCAGTATTTAGCATATTGGTATGCTTCAAAATACTATAAGTGTTTCTTTTATAACTGAATTTCACAGACACCTCCCTTGAGTGACAAACACATTCATGATTGGTCAGATGAATCTTTAAATTTGCCCTCAAAACATTGCATACAAAAATGCCATCATTCTGTATGCAACTTTAAAACTTCACTTTAACAACTAGAAAGTCTCCAATGCAGTCCTCCAGCCGAGCAGCCTCAAACAGCTTCATCAAGATGCTGACACACCCATGATTCTGCCTCACCACGGCAACACGTGCGAGTAAAAACCAACATTCTTGCTTTTCAGCTTTTTTTTTGCTTCTCTGTTTAAATGCAAATTAAAATTTACCATCACATGTATCAGATACATTTACTGCTCATTCATATTTGTTCATTTTCTTGTTTAAGTTCAACTTCCTGTAGTAGTTTTGACTAACTAACTAACCCAAACTCTGCCCTGTTTCCGAAGTTAAATTCCTTCCTAAAGTTATGGTGAATCACCACCTTACCCTGGTGGAGGCGTTTGTATGTCCCAGTGATCCCTGGTAGGGTCTCCCATGGCACATTGGTCCTGGATCCAAAGAGCAGTTCCATTGATGAAAAATACACCAAGGGAAATGTTTACTCTGCCTGGGATAGGGTTACCGGGGCCCCACCTTGGAGCCAGGCCTGGGGCGGGAGTTCGAGGGAGAGCGTCTGGTGGATTGGTGCCACATCTGCAGTTGTGTGGAAGCTGTACCGGTCTGCCATGAGGAAGAGGGACCTGAGTGTGAAAGCGAAGCTGTCAGTTTACCTGTCAATCTACGTCCCTACCCTCACCTATGGTCACAAGCTTTGGGTAGTGACTGAAAGAACGACACTGCGAATACAAGTGGCAGAAGGGTGGCTGGCCTCTGCCTTAGAGATAGGGTGAGGAGTGCTGTTACGCCCCGGCCTAGGGGGAACCAAAGCGGAACTCAAAGGCGACTTCCCTGCTCCCTGCTCCCAAGAAGAACCAGTGCCACAGTGAAGTCTCAAACAGGATAGCTTAATCATTTTCTGAGGGTAGATCACTTCAGGGTGGGCACAGCCAAAATAGCAAACAAAATATTCTAGCAAAGAAAACAACTACCACCAAGGAAAAATCCAAAAGAAAATGCAGGCCTCTTACCTGCCTCCCTAGCCAAAAACAGGAGCAAAGATGCTAAGAAAAAGACTTCCCACCCCTACAGCTACCAGGTGAATTATGTTTAGAGAAAAGCTACAATATATACAATGGTTTTACAATACCTCAAATGGAGATTTTGACACAATAATTGCATAATCATGCAAAAATGTTGTCACAATTTCGTCAAGCATTTGTGTTTGATCACAATAAAGGCTTCTGATTCTGATTCTGATTCTAAAAGATCCGCCAGTCAACATGAAGCAGCAGTGCTGTACATCAAATGTCCAGCAGATGTCAGAACTCTTAAATGAGCTGTTAAACCGGGCTTCATGTGATCAGGCTTTTGGTGAATCAGTTGGCCAGAAAGACTCGACACATTCACAGGGCTGCATCGCACTACACAGCACTACACAGCACTACACACTACTACACACTTCTGGGGGAAAAACACAGAGACAGCAGAAGACAGCAGAGAGGACCGCGGAGTCCTGACAGGTCCCAGTCCTCAGTCTCCAGCTAATGCTCAACATTCACCAGGAGCTTGCATAACCAAAACACAGAAGAAAGAATTACAGCAACCCCTCCAGGTATGGAGGTGTATACACAATACACAAGATTATGACCTGGGTCATAACAGGGCAGACATTCAGAAGGAGCTCAGAGTAGAGCTGCTGCTCCTCCACATCGAAAGGAGCCAGTTGAGGTGGTTCAGGGATCTGACTAGGATGCCTCCTGGACACCTCTTAAGTGAAGTGTTCTGCTCATGTTTGTTCCACACATGTCCTACCGGAAGGAGGGCCCGGGGCAGACTCAGGACATGCTGGAGAGATTATTTATCATAGCTGGCCTGGGAAAGCTTTGGGGGTCCCGCCGGATGATCTGAAGGAGGTGGCTGGGGAGAGGGAGGTCTGGACTTCTCTGTTCTCTGGCCCTGGATAAGCTGAAGAAAATGGATGGATGGATGGATGGATGGATGGATGGATGGATGGATGGAGGGATGGATGGATGTATGGATGATGGTTGGAT
>JAVDPK010001736.1:0-13028 GCA_034780415.1 Cichlasoma orientale | reverse complement strand
CCCCCCCCCCCCCCCCGCCCATGCTGCACGGAGTGTTTCTTTTCATTCACCTCTTGTACTCTGCATGTAATCATTAGTTTTTATTAATCTTACCTCCTTTCCTTTTCTATCGTTTCATACCTTCTTCTTTGTCCCCTTACCTTCTCATCTTGTCCTCATCATTCCAGTTTTCCCTTCAACTATTCACTTTCCATTTTCTGCCACATACAGCTTTACCTCCATCTTTTCATCCCGTATCTTTTCCTCCCCTTATTCCTTCATTCTTACTTTTCTTTCCAAGTTTTTCTTAATTGCTCTGGTTTTTTCTTTAATTCCCAACTTCATCAAGTACAACCGACCCATTAATTGTTCTTCCTTTCCCTCTACTTCATTGCTCCTTAAATGTCCTGTGAGGAGATTGCAGCCGGATGAACTGATGATTTAACTGATATGGAACATCCTCTTTCCAGCAGATATTTTCAGGAGCTCATGACCTTAAATTAAGCTGCCGCACTTTTTTCCTCTTGGCAGCTTAGAAACCTGTGACAATATTTTTCAGATGACACACTGATCGTGAAAATGTGTGTCTGATGGAAGAGATGTGAAATTAACAATTAAAAATAAATAAATCAGAGAGGAAACAATGTATTTTTGTAATTAGAGGTCACACGTCAGATGAGCTGACAATAGGAGGAAATATTTTCACATGGTTAAAAGGATCTGGCTCATTCTGTTAATGGATGAAGGTTGATGGGGAAGTTTAATAAAGTTGTTCTCATTTTTTTTATTCTGTTTGGAAAAATCAATATATTTATGTTTTGTTAGTCTTTCAGTCAAAAACAGATGTTTTGTTGGCAGCTTCCAAACATGAACACACTCATTTCCTTTGATCACAAAGACTCATTTGCATTGATAGGAACATTTTTGAACTGGCAAACTCAATCAGGTAAGCAGGATGTGCAAGTGGCTCAGACACAAGATTGCTGGAAGCAGCACAAGGAGGTGATCTTGAAGGAGAACGGCCAAATTTAAATCAGGTGATTTTTCTTTCTTTCTTTTTTTTGAAGATCTGTTTAGTTGCTGCTGGTGACATGAAAAACCAGCCTGGTACGTCAGATCAGTAACGGGATGAACTTTTCAAACACTTTTTCTTTCATCATTGAAAGCCTGAGGGTGGGTCAGCTGCCGAAAGAGTCAGAAACAGTTCAAGAGTTAAGACAGAACTGCGTCTGTAAAAGATACTGTATGTGTTCCATCTTTCAGAGCACACGTTAAATAACACTCTATGCTTTTGTCATGGTCCCCCTGTCCTCCTGCGATCCTGCTACATTTGGATTGCTTCTTGGAGCTCCTGTCCAAACCACTCTCAATTTTTCAGTAATAAGTAGTAAAAAACAAGGTGTGATAAAACCTTTAAACAGGCAGTGATTGTTGTTTTGCTCTATGTCACAGTGCAAAATGAACCAGAATAGTCACATTTATGAGAAACACGCAGGTTCAAATAAACTGGAATTACTCTTTAACAGCAGCAGCCTGGATAGATTTCTCTTTCATTTTCAGAGTCTTTGGTTCAGTCTTGGACATTTAGCATCCAAAGATTTTCTCAAAATGAGCTTCCCGTTTACCCTACACCTCTATTTACTTCTTCTGTCTCTTCCTTTTTCTCCTCATTTGCACTTCCCGAAGCTTCACATTAAGACTTGATTGCAAATTTGTTTTAAGGACCAAAAGCTAAATTCACAGCAATAAACTGCTGTCCATTCCCACCCCCCACCCCACTCCCCAGGATCCAATCTAAAAGCACGTCCTTCACCAAACTTTGATGTTTTTTTTCTTCTTTTTTGGAAGAACATAAAAACATGCAATACCCTGATGTAAGTTTTCTATTAAGGACAAAAAAAACCCTTCATTGTCATTTGTCATTTGAGGATGTAATGATTTTCAGGATGTCTTTTGAGGGTAGCACCTTGAGAAACTATTAAAAATAACCCAAAGCACATTGTGAAAGGACAGTTTATCCAACGATAAGAAGAAAAAATCCAGACTTCTAGCTACTGTTCACTAAAATAACAACATGCAGGCAAAGTTCAGTTGCAGCCTCCTTTTGGCAGCGAGAGCGTAAAGCTGCAATGAAGAGTTTGGATTTTTGGGAGCTTTTAGTGACATAGTCGATGGTGTTGAAGCTGCAAACAGATGGTGCTGTCAGTTTTCATTTATTTTGAGTAAAGGTTAACCAGCATCAACAAAAATAGTCCGGACCATCTGTTCACATGCAGCTTTTGAACAGCCAATAACATGAAGAACATTTACTGTACACCAAAACAAAGAAATAAAAAAGATGCTTCTTTCACCCAGCGTGGCATCAACACCTCACACCAAACAGTTTTCATCATAATTAGATCTATTTCTGTAATATTTTGGACAAAAAGTCTAACCTGAGTTACCTAAAGCACACGGGTGATTGAGGAATTGCAGGGTACCACTTCACGGACGCTGATGGCCATGACGAGGATGAGGAGCACTGTTTGATTTCCATGACACGCACCAAACCTGCCTCTCTAAAGCAGCTCAAATAACACATAACCTTTTGGAGCACTGATAACCAGCACTAGAATAAGGAAAATACTGCTGGTGCATTGGACAAAGAGGAATTGAAAAGTAATTTTTTCCCAGATATTTTACCTCTCAAAGGTCTTTGTTTTGCTGTGCTGATCGGTATCAAACCATTGTCACTTTTAAACAGCAAAGATTCAGTCATTCTGGTGAAACTGGTTTTATTTATTCCACTTCTGTGATCAAAACACATCGACTGTGAAAAATAATTTCTGTATTAGATGGCATAAGGAGAACAGGAAGGAGGACTCAAGTGCAGACACAACCAGGCAGGCAGTCAAATTTTTGGTGGTTTATTAAAGATCAAAATCACTCTTACATGCAGGTTGGCAGGTAACAACAGCCAGAACAACCGTGACTCACATAACAGGAGTAAAGATGATTCAAACATGAGTGAAAGGCAGTCAAACACTGCCATTTTCTTTCAAAGGCACTGCCATCTCAGAGACAAACTATCTTTTGGTGTTGGTGTGGTAACACATCACAGTGACAGTATTCAACAGTGAGATAAAAATGCTCCTTCTTCAAAAATAAAAAAGTGCGATCACAAGATTGTCAGTCTGCAGTTTGTGTCCTATGAAAGATCTTCATTTCACTTCATTTTCACTCACTGCTCGGTTAGGAGGCACCAAAGCTGCTTGGTTTGGTTCAGGCCTAACATTAATCCTGCATGATGAAAATTGAGGATACAGGACAAATAGTAGATTAAATGAGTCCTAACTAAGAATGCATGGATGGGACAATTTAGGAGGGAGACCAAGTTCAGATGGGAGGATAAGTATTAATTATTCTGGAGCCAATTAGTGAATTGGGGACATGTGAGATATGTGTGACAGTGTGACTGCCACACCCACCCCACATCCAGGGGGTGGTTGAAGTGTGATAGAAGAACGGGCTCAGACAACAAGACTAAATTCCAGTCTGACTTTGAACATGGCATGGTTGTTGGTGCCAGATAGGCTGGTCTGAGTATTTCAGAAACTGCTGATCAGCTGGGATTTTCACACACAACCATCTGTAGGTTTCAATGGTCTGAAAAAGAGAAAATATCCAGTAAGCAGCAGTTCTCTGGGAGAGATGCTTCGTTGATGCCAGAGGTCGGAGGAGAATAGCCAGGCTGCTTGATGCTGATAGGAAGGCAACAGGAACTCTTGTAACAAAAATCATTTGTTACAATCAAGGCATGCATAAGAGTGTCTCTGAACACACAGCATGGTGAACCTTGGAGCAAAAGGGCTTCTGCAGCAAAACACCACTCCAGGTACCACTCCTGTCAGCTGAGGTTACAGTTTACACAGTCAAAACTGGAAAAGTGAAGACTGGAAAATGTTTTCTAGTCTGATGAGTCACGACTTCTGCTGTGACTTTCAGATGGTAGGGTCAGAATTTGGTGTAAACATCATGAAAGCATGGATCCGTCCTGCATTGTATCAACAGTTCAGGCTGCTGGTGTAATGGCGTGGGGGATATTTTCTTGGCCCACTTTGGGCCCCTTAGTACTAACAGAGCATTGTTTAATCACCACAGTCTACATGAGTATTGTTACTGACCATGTTCATTCCTTTATGTGTAACCATCTTCTTCCAGCAGAAAAATGCACCATGTCTCAAAGTTCAAATCATCTCAAACTGGTTTCTTGAAGATGACACTCAAAGGGCCTCCAGTCAGCAGATCTCCAACAGAGGACCTTTGGGATATGATGAAATGGGAGATGCACATCATAAATGTGTCACTAATAAATCAGCAGTAACTGTGTGATGCTATCATGACAACATGGACTAAAATCTCAGAAGATTGTTTTAATGTTTTATGCTTCTTGGACTCTGATTGGTTGGTCTGCAGTGACTAGCTAGAGAGGTGGAGAAGATGGAAGCTGTGTGCAAATTCAGGGGCTGCATCCTTCAAAGGACCCAGCCTACGTGGACCCTTCGAAGCCCATGAAGGCTGTAAAGGCCAGAAGTGAGCGGCTGTGAAGGCCTTCATACCTGTGCCATCAACCTATACCTCGCCTTGGGGTCCCCCGAGATCAGCTGAAGGAGGTGGATGGGGAGAGGGAGGTCTGGGCTTCTCTGCTTAGGCTGCAGCCCCCACGACCCGGCCCTGGATAAGCGGAAGAAAATGGATGGATTAAAAAAAAGTAAGCAGACCTTCAGAGTAAAACAGGAAATAACCAAAGGACAGTAATACAGACATGAATAATAACATTATGCAAAATGTACAAGACATAGAAACAGAAAGGGACAAACAGACACACACAAGGAAGATGACTACAACGGCAATTACTACCCATATCAGACAAGCCATGAACCAGAACACAAGAAACCGCAAGACAGAACTCATGATTTGAAACCAAACAGTTATAACAGCAAAATAAAAGAACTAAAGACTCAGTATATAGTAGAATAATGAAGAAATCAAGGCAGGAATCAAGACAGAAGCACCCAAACCATGACAGCTACTGTTCACGTTCCGGCTCTCACTGGAACAGAGGACTTCGTCAGGTGAATGTGTTCAGAAGACAAAATATAAAACAAGTTCCTGAGAGTTTAAACATTAAAACACAACTGACAGCATGCAGCACTCTAAATGTATTGATCAGTAAATGCTTCAGCACCACCACCACACACAGCTGCAGGTAGCTTCAAAGCACGTCTCAATGAGCAGCTGCCTGGTCTGAGCCTCAATTTCTGCTGCCACGTTTGGATGGTAGGGTCAGAATCTGGTGAAAACAACATGAAAGAATGTCATTCATGCACAAGAATAAAAGCATAAAACAGACACAGCAATAAAACACTGTAAGTCCCATTCAGACATCAGTCTAACAGCACAGTCTAAGCCCTTTCTTTTCCTCAGTTCATTGTTGTGTCGTCCCTCACTGTAGTGAGTTTCCTTGCTCTGTGTCCAGTTTGTCAGAGTAGCCATGTTCTTTACATTTACTTTATTCCCTGCTTCCTGCCAGTTTTGTGTTCACCTCCGTCTCTGAGTCCTGCATTTTGGTTCCACGTCCTGCCTCACTACCGTATCATGACAGATTGCATCCCTCTGTCACATTGCCTTCAGCTGACCAGTGGTGTAACGTCACACTGAGTCACTGACCATCATTCCTGCCAATCAGTACTCAACAGCCCCCTCTCCAGTGATAGTGGGACCTGTTGCCAGCCTTGTAATCCAGGTGCTAACAAAAAGCATGGGATTAAGTAGGCAGTAGCAAACAAACAAGCAGTGCTCTCACACTTTATTTGACAGGATGGTTTTTTTTTTTCTTCACAAGAAAAACTTTGCTCATTGATTTTTTTTCAACTATACACTGGAAAATAAGTACATGTTTATTCATCCTTCTGCAGGTGTGTCCCAGATTTCTTCTTAGGCAGCAGACATTTCCCTGCTGATAAGATAGCTTGCCCTCTTAAGTTGACATGACATGAAGCTGTGCATTGCAAAGTCTTGCACTCTTCCATTTGTTTGTGTGCCCAGCGCTATGGCAGGTCACTTCAACACCCTCCTTCAGCTGCAGCCTTCTGCTACAGCATCTTCCAAATCTGAGCTGCTTTCCTAAGTGGGAAGCCGAAGCACCAGCACAATCTTCATTAGCTGCTTGTTCACTGCTCTTGGCATTTTCCGTGCAGCCCTTAACTTTTTTTTTTTTTTTTTTTTTTTGCACTGAAACCATCATTTGCTGAAAGTGTGGTTTGTTTCCACTCTGACATTTTGAGCTCACGTTACATTTGGTTAGATAACAGATAGCAGCTGTTTCAAAATCGACACAAAAAAGTAAAACTTGTTGTGCACATAAACAGAAAATAATTGGGTGCATTCTGGAGCCCTCCTAAAATGTTTCAGATTTGGAGAAGGTCCTCACCTCAAATTTCGCACGCAGGTGGTAGGAAAAGGAACAGACAAATAAGGTAGGTAAGGAAACAAGGAGGTAATTATGTGCAAGAGGAAACTGGGAGGGTAAGGAAATAAGAAGAGGGAAACAAAATGAAAATGAGGAGAGAAACAGGAGGACTGAAGAAGGTAAACACGTGAGAACAGAAAAAGGACATTAGTTGGGAAGTAAACAGGAAATTGGGGGAAAAGAACATAAATCATCTGCTGTTAATAACCACTAAAGGTGAAAAAGGAAAATGAGAAGCATGAAAGAAAGAAGGAAGAAAGGAAAGATGAAACATGAATAGAAGGCTTGTGAGGCTCTTTAGCATCTCTTATAAACATAAATTGAACTCTCTGAAATCCATTCTGCCGTGATTTAAAGCTCTAACCAAAGAGAAGTCGATTCGGGGCAGATTTCAGGGCGGCTCCACAATGTGACGAGACATGTAATTATCCGCAGCTACTGCATGTACAGACAAATTTTCACTTTTATAAGCTTATTAAGAGATTAAGAGGGCTTGGCAACGGGTTTAGGCATGGCTGTCTGCTGGGGGGGCTAAGAAAAAATAACTTATTTACTTCTTAATGGATTTTATTTTCATTTTCTCTCTGAAAAATCAGTTTGGTCCTTAAGCGACGCGCTTTGCTGGCAAACGCACACCATCCTCATACAAACATGTTGACACACACATGTGCCTGAAGTCTATCAGCAGAAAGAACAAAAACACAAGGTGGGATGAAGTTTGTTGCCTGGATGAATTTAAATGACAATCCAATCACAGAGCGAGGACGAGTGAAAAAAAGGTGACAGAAAACAACGTTTTGTGCACCATTTTCAAAATAATCCCATTAAAACAGCAATTTGTTCCACTTCCAACAGCATGTTTGTTATTGTGCTGTGATAATGTACCGTACAAAGAGAAAAGGCAACAACAAGAAGAAAAAATAGGCATAAAAAGACACAGTGGTTGGTTTTTAGAGTGAAACCCAAAAAGGGAAGTTAGCGAAAAATCTGGATGTGAGCAGGAAAGATGGAAATAATCTTCAGGTTCGTGCAGATTCCCTTATTGCAAAGTTCTTGCTTCTTCTGTGACCCATTAAAAATCAGTCACTTTAACTCTTGGTTCGGTCTTTATAAAGTTGAAACATTGTACCTAAAGAAATAATCCAAAAGAATCCAAAAACACATCTTAGGTCCTTGTGCATACAGGTTATTTTGACCCATCTCTGTGTTATACTGGGAAGAGATTGTTAGTGGTGAGATGGAAGGATAGTAGCAAGAGTGACAGGGGATTCATGCTTCTGTGTTAAAGCTACAATATAACCGCAAATCCCTCAGAAACAACACAACCTATGCTCTTATCTGATCTGCACTTCCCTGAACATTCACTATGCATCACATTGACACAGCCCCCAGCTATTGTGATTGGCCTGTTCGAGCCCTGCTGTGCATTTCCAGCTAGTTTGCTACAGCGTTTGAATTTATCAGTGAGAGAATAACAATCACGGCCTTAACATGAGGACTCACAGATGTCAATGTACAAAGAAGTGGTAATAATACAAAATAATAACACATAATGTCCCAGACACAAGTAACATAGGTTACATCATAAACTCTACAAAGATTCACCACAGAAGTCAAAATCAGCCATGAAAGGAAACATTTAGAAGATGGTAGGAAGACCTGCTGTGATGTATGGTTTGGAGACGGAGGCACTGACAAAATGACAGGAGGTGGAGCTGAAGATTTCCGAACAGCTCAGGTCGAGCGGCTTGGAGAGAAAGTAAGAGAGGTGAGGCTGAGATGGTTTGGACATGTGCAGAGGATGGACAGTGAATATATTGGACAGGATGGTTCAATACCTATGAGGTCATTTTTTGAAGGAGGACAGGCTCAATTTAGCGGGTTGATCACAGGAAGGAAGTTTCTGTCAGTGTTTGAGAGGAGTTGCCTTAGCAACAGAAGACTGTTAGCATTAGCCTACATCAGTCAGCTGTAAAGTGAGGTAATAGGCTGAGGCTGCAGTACAGTTGGTCACTAAAAGAAGAGAGCTGTGCTGAACTGCTGGGTGACTGGACTGTATATGGAGGTCACAGTGGACGCGTAGGCTGTCAAAACATGATGTTTGCAGACCCATCCAGCCACTCTCACCTCCTCCCTGTACAGAATTTGTGGTTTTATGTGGCTTCCTGCTGTGGTCATAGTAATATTGATGAAACATTGCAGAGCCACAAAGTCTGCCGACACATTATTTGTCGATCCATCTGTCTGCATAGTTAAAGCTGATGTTTCCCACGTCTCTTTTAACTATGCAGAAATAGTCGCTCCCACCAAAGTCAAATATTTTCTGATTTTTTTTTTACCTACAAACCATCATGAATGTGACTTTCAAAACAGGGCAATTCATCCTTTATATATTTTTTCGGTTTTCATGTAGAGACAATCTTTAAAAAAAAAAAAAAAAGCACAGCAGGAGAGCAGTAAAATCAAAGGAGGGAATCACTTTCTCCCAGGCAATTTACACGTCCCTCCTTTTTTCAATGCAAAGTGCCCAACCTCAATATATGAACACTATACATTTGATATGTACACAGAAAAAAGGCTATCATTTGAAATGCAGTAGACTAATAATTCAGAACTTCTCCTAGGCTGCAAGACTAATACAGGTTCACAGTCAATATCAATTCTTAACAAAAGAGCAAACAATTTTACAAACAGAGACTTGTGTGTCCAGATGTCCTTGAATGATAAAAACATCAATATTCAATGTTTCCATTACTACCTGCAGCGCCAAGATCTGAGTCTCAAATGCAGCAGAGACGTCTTGCGAGGATGAGAGAACATTTTTTAAGGCTGATATTGGCAGCAGATGCTGCATATTTGATTCATAAATTCAAACACAAAGAAACCACCGAAATCAAAGAGTTAGATTTACTGTAAATTGTCAATAATTGAGTCAATAATTAAAGGGAAGCACATCATTGCACTGCATGCATAGGAAGAACTGCATGTTCAGTTCTTATTAAATATACAGCAGCAGGATTCATAAAGTTCACCTTTGATCATTTTTGCCTTTATGAGCTGCAGAGAATATATGCATGTTGAAGGAGTACAACACACATTCAAAAGTATGTGGACAAAAACATCCATGTGTGATAATGCAACATGATTGCAACCAATCAGGGTTACAATCAATGTTCCTCAGATGGTTAAATTTCCCAAGTTGGGAAATTGTTCTGGAGACTGTTTTGCGTGTTTTTTACATCAAAATGTGAAGACAACCTGAATATTACAAAGATGATTAATCTAGATCACTCTGCATGGAGGGACGTAATGCATACAACCATATCCATTCCATAATATCCATCCATGGTATGTTAGGTTAAGTGGTGAATAGGTGTGTGAATGGCTGTCTGCCTTCATGTGTTATCCCTGGAATGGACTGACTTGTCCAGGGTGTGTATCCCACCTTTTGTCCTATGTCAGCAAGGACAGGCTACAGTACTTTGGATAAGCGGAAAAGGATGGATGGATGGATGAATGGAAGGATGGATGGATGGATGGATGGATGGATGGATGGATGGATGGCATAAAGTTGTAACACAAGCTGATGCTTAAAGGAAGTGAGAGCATCCACTGCTCACAAATCAATTTGATCAATAATAATATTTATTTAGATTAGTAAAAGAGAGAGACTGTGGTGATTGATTGGTTCAGGTGTCAATAGTAATAGTTGAAATGACATTTAAAGAGCAGCGAATCACTGATTGGCTTAGGGAATTTATTTAGCAAAAGTGCAATTTCCCAAGGATGAACAAATGTTAAATGTTACAGAAAATCTTTCCAATTTAATTTTCGCCAAAGCTCCATTTATGGATTGTGGATAATGTTGATGACATCTTAGACACTTTTTCTTAACTCATACAAGTCAATCACAGTTTCACTGTTTACTGCACAGCATGCAGACCTCTAATGTGTAACAGGAACCAGAAACTGGAAGGATTCCCCCCAAATGTCCTGACCTCACGTACACCACGTATTCTTTTAAGCTTCATCAGATGCATCTTCATAACTTTTGGATTGTGACAGTGGCTCCAAAAATAAAGAAAATTCTGCATCAACTTAAACCAGATGTATAAGTAGGTTTCTTTGTTGCTGTCTTTATTCAGCTAGCCTTGCATCATGAGGTTAAAATGAAGGAAGAAAGCATTACCCAGTATCAGCATTGTTACAGAATTTAAAAAAATTAAAGACTTTATCATTTTTTACATTTTTTTTCATGGAAATTATAATAAGAGCAGCTTTGCCCTCATGTAGAAATAACTGTTCAGGAGAAACTATTATTACAAGCACAATTATACAATACCAGCATGATATAAAGAAGAAGGCAACCCACACCTTAGGCAAGGCTTCATATACCTCCTCTTACTTTGTTCTCGACATAAGGAAACAAGAGTGTCTCTGTGGTCTGACCAAGTAGTTAGGGGGCCCATTATAGAGACAAAACAAACAGAGCCAATCAGAAGACCTCCCCAAAGTGTGAAACCTCCCCAAAAACAGGAATCAATTCCAAAAGAAATCTATTACAGTGCTGACTCCACATCATTGTTCAAGAACCTTTTGAGGAATATGCAGGTGTCTGGTGAAAGGTGACGGAGGAATTGGGCTGTGTCATACAGTCCCAGGTCACTACAGGTCACTACAGGTCACTACAGGTCAAAGAAAGAAGGAAACAAAAAAAACTTTCAATACTGAAAAAACAGCCCCAAAAAGAAAAAAATATTTCTGACATTGTGTTAAAATGTGGAATAATTGTACTGTATAAGCTCCACCATGTAGTGCACACTGTGCATACTGTATTATGGATATGGCACACACCACAATATATTAAAGTATGCAGGGCTGTCTATTAATTACCAGTTTAGTATCAGCTCACCTCTGAACCAAAGTTTCCTCCTGCTGAAAGGTTTTAATAACATCGCTGAGCTTTAATTTCTCCAAACTTGATTCTTGAGTCTGTTTTTATCTAACTGCTGCCTCCTGAGTTTCATTATTCTTTCATCAGTCTTGGGGGGAGGCGGTGGGCGCACTGGTGGGGTTGGTAATCATAAACCATGTCAGGATAAATACACGAGTGCATTCACTTTGCAAATGAGGCGACTCTCACTCACTCTGTGCTAATGTTTGCTTGGCCCGGCTGATTGATGACACGCTGATCTGCAGACTCTCATCAGTCTGAATATGAGGAGCTTCGCATTCTGACCACAGCGAGTAAAGTAAATAAAGCAGAGCAGAGCTGTCACTTCTGCTCTGATAGCATCGTTCAATATGCTGGAGGTGGGGGAAGAGAAGGAGGAGTAAATTTCAGCTTATTTCAGCTTGTGGAGCTACACTTTCCAAATGAAAAAGTACCAACATGAGTGAAGAGGCAAATCTAAAGCAAAGATAATTCTATTACAGAGACTGCTCTGCTATCACAATACAGTGCACTTCTACTCTATTTGATATTTGTACTGTAAGCTTATGTCCAGTGATGTTAGTATACACACTATATCTGGGTTTCCTGGTACTGGCTTTTAAATGATACTTCTGTTTCAACCAGAGCCACTGTGATGGTTTTATAGGCGAGTAGACTGTGGCCTAAATCCATAGACTGTATACATTAATTAATGTCATTAATTAATTAAAGGCCCAGACAACGTTTTAATTCTTTTGAAAGCCTGACTCTTAGTCTCGCCCACCCTAATTGGGAAATTCAAAAACCTGTTTTATTTGTTATTGTCTATCGTCCACCTGCTCCTTACTCAGAGTTTCTGTCTGATTTCTCAGAGCTTTTATCTGATTTAGTGCTCAGTTCAGATAAAAGAAATTATAGTGGGTGATTTTAACATCCATGTAGATGCTGAAAATGACAGCCTCACTCAACACTGCATTTAATCTGTTATTAGATTCAACTGGCTTCTCTCAAAATGTAAAGGAGCCCACCCACCACTTTAATCACACTCTGCATTATGAGAATTAACATGATATTTGCTCACATGGGAGGAGTCAGAGATATTTGTGTCTGTGACCTCACCAAACACTTTCTTGAAGAGTTTACTATCAGTATTGTTAGAAATCAGTTTAGTAGTCTTGAGTCTTATAAAAAAAACAAAAAAAAAAAAAAACTGGCCATGACAATTTTATGTTTATAGCACATTTCATTGCACGTAAACTCAATGTGCTTAACATAACAGACAAAACATAAAAACCTATGTAGGTCTACTACTGTACACCTTAAGGCAATAAAATTAGCATAACAAACTTTACAAAGAAATACGATGAAGTTCATTTTGCAAATGATGGTTCTGTTAGATGCAAAAAGAATGATGAAGCAGGGGATGATTGATGGCAAGCCTATGTTATGACTTGTTGCATCCATATGAGTGTACCATATCCCTCGGTTTCTAATTAAGAACCACCCCTCTCTAACATTCAGAATGTCTTTAACCCTCTATGGTACGATGTTGCCATTTGGTAACAAACCCTTTGAATTCCTTCCACACACACACAGTACCTCCAA
>JAVDPK010001735.1:764145-778897 GCA_034780415.1 Cichlasoma orientale | reverse complement strand
CTGAATTTGAGAAAAAAAAGTAAAAACTAACTAAAACTAAACTATAATGTAAAATCCAAAACTATTATAACCTTGATGTGGAGTGGATGATAATTTTTGTACCTCATCAGTCTCTAGTAGCGAAGGCAATTGCTTCTTGTGGATGTTGGAACATTGATCTAGTTGTTTTGTTGTTAGTCTAGAGCAGGCATTCCCAAAGTCAGGAGTGCTGGGATGAACTTAAAAACCAGAAAATCCTATGGGGCTCACCCAATCTTAAATCTTCACTCTAATCAATATACAAGAGAAAGTGTATTTTTTTTTGAAATTTTTATTCAAAAAGCATAAGCAACACAGGCTGTTGGCTATAAATAGCTAATGCTAACTAGTCTTATGTAAAGTGCAAATGCCAATATGTGATCCACTTGCCACTGGGACACAAACTTCAATATAAGAGCAGTAAATTTAGGTCAGAGTAATGAGTATCATAACCACCTCCTATTACCAGTTTTAATTCACTTTTGATATAAATAAGTAGATTTATTTCAATATGTAACTGTTCATATTTGTGAGTAATTTCAAACTGAATTTCTGTTATTACTGCGGCCCACCTGAAGTACCTTCATGCCCACAAGGGGGCCCTGGCCCACATTTTGGGAATCACTGGTCTAGATGTTGGGTGTCAAAGAATCCATAGGTCCCACATCCTCTTCATGTTACCCGTCATGTGTAGTAGCAGTTCCCTATTCTCATCTCGTGTCTACTTGTACCTTATCCTTGTTCCAGTATGGCTTCAATCATATACAGTATATTAAAGGATTCAAGGATTCTTTATTGTCATTCGCATCACATTTATATGCGGTGGAACAAAATTTCTGCCCTTAAAGAAGAATAATTATAAAGAGAAAGTAATAATAATATAAAAGAAAATATACATATACACACAAACACACTCACACATCTATATACACATCCATACACATATACATAATTGACTAATATAAACAATATACAATAACAGTTTGAGATGTAGTAAAAGTAGTGACACTTGGTGCCACAGCAGTGATGATTGTGCAATAACAGCAGCATTAGTGTGTGCAAGGATTGATGGAGGGAGAGCAGTGCAGCTACACAGCCCCAACAGTCTTACACCTTCAGGGAAGAAGCTGTTCCTCAGTCTGGTGGTCCTGTTCTTAATGCTCCTCAGCCTCCTACCTGAGGGGAGTGGAACAAAAAGTGTGTGTGCTGGGTGTGTGGGGTCCTTCAGGATGCAGGTGGCCCTTTTCCTGCATCTGACGGGGTAAATGTCAGTGGTGGTGGAGAAGCTGACTCCAACAGTCCTCTGTGCGGCCTTCACCGCCCTCTGCAGAGCTTTCTTCTCTGCCTCAGAGCAGTTTCCGTGCCATACAGTGATGCAGGAGCCCAGGACGTTCTCCACCAAACATTTGTAGAATGAGGAGAGGACTGAGCTTCCAAGTCCAGCGCGCCTCAGCCTCCTGAGGAAGTAGAGGCGCTGGTGTGCCTTCTTGATCAGACTGGAAATGTTGTTGCCCTCGGTGAGGTCGTTACTTAGGTGAACGCCCAAGTACCTGTACCTGGGGACCACTTCCACTGCAGAGCCTCCAATGTTCAGGGGGAGGAGGGGGTGTCTGACTCTTCTGGAGTCCACGATCATCTCCTTTGTTTTTGCCACACTGATGCAGAGATTGTTCTCTCTGTACCAACCCTCCAGGTTCCACCTTCTGCCTGTAGCCGGACTCATTGTTGTTAGCGATGCATCCAACCAATGCCGTGAACAGAAGGGGGCTCAGCACACAGCCCTGGGGGGAGCCAGTGCTGAGGATGATGGGGGAGGAGGAGACGTTGTGGATCTTCACAGATTATGGCCTGTTAGTCAGGAAGTCCAGGAACCAGTTGCAGAGGGAGAAGCTCAGTCCAAGTGTGAACAGTTTGCACACCAGGTTCTGTGGAGCGATGGTGCTGAAGGCTGATGTGAAGTCCACAAAGAGCCTATTGACATACGAGTCCTTACACTCCAGGTGGGTGAGGGCAGTGTGTGGGATGTTATCTGGGCCAGCAGATTTGCGAGGATTAATCCCCTGTAAGTGGCAGCACGGTGGCATGGTGGTTAGCACTGCTGCCTCACAGTTAGAATACCTTCTGGGTTCAATTCCACCTTGGCCCGGGCCTCGCTCTCTGTGTGGAGTTGCATGTTCTCCCTGTGTCTGCGTGAATGTACTCCAGTTTCTTCCCACAGTCCAAAAGACATGCACTTACTGGGGTTAGGTTAATTGGCTACTCTAAATTGCCCATAGGTGTGAATGTGAGGTTGGATGGTTGTCTGTCTCTCTGTGTTGGCCCTGCGACAGGCTGGCGACCTGTACAGGGTGTACCCTGCCTCTCGGCTCCAGTGACCCTGAACAGGATAAGCGGAAGTGAATGGATGGATGGATAATCCCCTGTAGAACACCTCACCAACTACCTGTTTTCAACTGCAGTCTGCCTCTCTATGGGCTGCTCTGGAGTCCTAATATCTTCAAAACATGTGCTAACAGCAGCACACTGGATCCATGATGGCACAGACTACCTGGAAAGTGCCAGAAGAATCAGAGCAGAGGTGTTACAGCTGAAAACTAAAAGAAGAAGTGGGGACTGTAGGAAAAGAGGAGATGAGAAAGGTAAGAAAGAGCTCGGGGTGGCACCCTCTGATGCACCTCTGACAAGGATCCACGTTTCAGGCTGTGATGCTGACAAAAACCTGCCCAATGGGATTGGAGATGTGACGGTGCTCACTGGCGAAGGAGTCTGATGATTTGATGTATCAGCACTGCGATGTGTAGGCTGGTGCAACAGGTGCAGGTGTTTACTGTACATCCGACTCAGACAGTAACAAAAATCCTACAAGAGTCTTTGTCAACACCACAGCAAACCTCTGGTGCTCAGAAGAGTGTTGATGTTCGCATTTTGTCCAGTGCAGTTGTTCTACCAGCTGTTGAACTATTCAGGAATGGACAGCCAGGGCAGAACCACCATCTTCCTTGCTCCTGCCTGATGTAAACTCCTCTAAAAGTACACCACCTAAAGGTAACCCTGGTCGGCACAGATACAGTCAGTAGGCTGGAATAAATGCTGCAGTACACAAAGTACATTATGAGTTTACAGGACGCTGAGCCTAAGGTCCAGTTGGCAAGGAAAGAGTAAATCCACACTGGAATGGTGAGCATGCAGAGCAGGTCTGACACAGCCAGATTCAGCATCAAACTCTGGCTCAGACTGGACATGTTCTCCCGGTTCAGCTTGAGAATAATCACAGCGATGTTTCCAGGAAATCCCAGCAGGAAGTAGATGGACAGAATCACTGCAGGAACCAGACCGCTGGAGTCCCAGGAGGTAAATAAGGTAAATATCCAGGAGAGGAGGAGAATTGTGACATCCTGCAAGCTTGCTGGCAATGCTGTGCACTGATCAAGTGATGCTGATAAACGTGCAGTCAGGTGAGTCAAAGAGGAACTAATAAAGAAACTGTGATACTGATGTAAACATTTGCCCTCGTAATTCTAGGACTTTGCATGGCTCTTTCCATGAATATTTGCATTTATTTCCATTTATTCTGAGAGCGCACTGTGAGAACACCTGGAAACATAAATCAAACATTTATAAAGGTTCAAGCACTAACTTACATGTTTATGTCACAGAGTTGGAGATTTTTCCTGTTTTTTTTGCAACACTTCGAGGCTATTTTGACACCATAGTACACAGAAAACACGGTTGATAACATGAAACTAACACAATGACATCTACATTTACAGCTTATTTTGCAAACAGCTGTTCATTCAAATATATGCTTAATAAAATTATCTTAAATAGTACCAGTAAAAGTATGAGTCGGGTTTTTTGTTTCACAATTAGTACAACATCCAATTGGAGTATTGAATGTGTTTATTACCTCTGCCAATGAGGTTATGTTTTTGGTAGGATTTGCATGTGTGCATGTCATTCTTTCTCTAAACACAATAGCTTGAAAAGTTTTTAATGAATTCTGATAAAACTTTGTAGATGTGTAGAGTGGGATCACGTTAACAATCCATTAAAATTTGGCTTACATCCACCAAGGTCTTCAAAGTCAATTTAATGATTTATTGGTTAAAAATTGACAAAAGCCTTATAACTTAGAAACTATGATTCTTACAAGTTCAATTCACAACTTGGCAGATGTGATTAGGCACATGAACAGCAGTGGGTCACAACCACATCCAAGGGACAACCCCCGCTTGGGTTTAAATACCTAGGTCTCCACCTTTTGGTTTGTGAACTGAAGAAGCCCTTCGGATGAAAGGCGAAACGTCTTCAAGAAACTTAAAGAAGCCTTTTTTCCAGCTCCAGAGACTACTGTGACCTATGACCTACACAGACATCTACATTCTTCTTGTTTTTTGTGTCATTTTTATTTTTCTTCAGCACTTTGTTAATGCCAAAATGGATTAACATCTTTATGTTGCATTTATAAATAATGCACCAATTTCTTTGAGTTCCAGCTTTAATTGAACTCATTGTATGCAGAGACAGAAACAAGGAATGGTTTTAACAGTAACACCAAAGTAACCACCAAAGGGTGAACAGGGAAAGTGGAGACATCTGGGAAACACACAGCTGAACTAAATCACAGTGAATGAGACAGGGAAGTAGAACTAACCACAGTACAAAACACAAGAGAAAAGGGACAGACAAAGTAAAAGAGGAAACGCTGAACAAGGAGACAGGAACGCAGACTTGACACCGCACAGTAAGACAGGCACACAGAGAAAAAGACACCTGAATGAACATAACACAGGAGGCCAGAAATGAGAAGAAGGAACACAGAGGGAACAATATGATCACAAAGCAAACCAAGAGTCTCAGAACAAGTAAGCCAACCACAGAGTCCAAAACCTAGAGTAGCTAGCATTAGCATTGCCTGATCTATTCTGAATTATCCACATTCTACTATGAAACAAGTTGAAAATGGTCTGTAAGAGCCATTTTATTTCTTCCTGTGTATTGTTATGCATTTGGACACCAGGGGGCAGTTACCTCGTGAGTTACTGCATTTATACTGGAATGGGTTCATTCATTCAGGTGCGCTACTGGGGAAGCACAACAGTTTTTGACCATGTTGTCTGTGTCAGGTATGTCAGCATTGATAGTGTTAGGTTAGGATGCATAACTAATGCTCAACTAGAGGGACAAGAGCTGCAATGCTCAGCTATATCTAGCCTGTAACTCTCAACCTCATGCACAAGCTCAGGCTCCTTCCCCACCAGAGAGGTGACATTCCATGTCCTGATAGCCAGTCTCAATAGCTGGGGATCGGTCTGCCAGGACCTCCACCCTTGGCCACCGCCCGACACACATTTCACTCGACCCCTACAGACAAGAAACACTAAAGTCAGTTGCAGTTCCTCTTTAGGTTAATGAACAGAAAGCACAGAACGTGAAAACTGGACAGTATAAAGTAAAAGACAAGGATGTAGACATGGATGAACCAAATATCATGAGACATGTCAGCAGAAAAAAAAATGCAGAGCTTTGTTGTGAATTTCCAGTGAGTATAATCACACAGACTATGGAGAAAACAAAGTGAAACTTAAAAAATGCAAATGAAGTTCTCAGGAAGTCTCTGTGCTGGAGAACTGCACGCTACTACTATGTTAAAGTGCTGTCAGTGTTCTCATCAAACTTTCTTCATTATTTTTTTCTAGGCAAAAACAATATACATAAAATAAACTGTAAGAGCTAAAATACCAGCGTGGAAACAAACATAGACATCCCTGTCAATGGAGGTTCTCCAACACATTATTTTTTCATTAATTGTTTTTTCATCCAACTAGCCAGTAGATATGCAATCATTTTTTCCATTCTGAATTCAGTTTAAATTCAATTTCATTTATATAGTGCAAAACACTTGTCTCAACGCACTTGTATGTTGTAAAATTTAGACCCTACAGTATTAGAGCGAAAACCCAACAATCCCATGATCCCCTCTGAGCAATCACTAGATGGCAGTGTGAAGAAAAAAATCTCCCTTTGAGCCTCTGTCAGAATCAGGCAGCATATTCTGGAGATTATACTATAAATTTAAAGGTGCAGTCAGTAATTTTAAAATTACAGTATATTAAATAATCAATTTGATAGATATACATACCCCAAAGGTGGGGGAGAAAAGAAGTTGTAGGAGTTTGTCTGCTGTGGAGGGACATTTAAATTCATGTCTGCACCTTCAGACTCAAGATATGAAGCATGATGCTAATGTTTTGTCCTTAGAGAAAAGATTCCTTTCACTAAAGAAGTGAAAACACAAAGGAAAAAGACAACGCCACCAGCTTCTTAATATAATGTCTTCTTCTTCCCTCTTACCTCAAGCCTCATTGTCACCATTACTTATTGTCAGCAGATTAGAAAAGTGACCCTCCTGTCTCCATACAGCTAACAACGAGCTGGCTAAACAACATCAACAGCTGGTTGTAAGCTAACATCATGCCAGCTAATGTTAGGATTGAGTATTACTGTGGCAAAAACAACAGCACTTACCAGCAAGAAAATTCAGGATTTCCTCAACAGCTCCCCTCAGCATCGCTGTCAGCGGTCAGAAGTGAGCATCACTGACTTACTGACTTCTTTGAAGTTTTACAGCCTCTTCCAGAGTAAATAAATGTGGGCATTTCTCACCTGGCAAACAGTGGACAGAGCATACACAGATAGCAAAGACCCTGGGACAGATCTGTCCAGGAGTCACTTTGCTATCAGAGGACACTCAGTACAGATGAAGAGTGGCCAAAGTTGTTGAGGTGACTCGGGGGTTAAAAAGTCTAAATTTAATGTTTTTGATCTCTCTTGGCTGACTAAAACATATTTGTCCTATAGCAACCACTGCACCTAGGTTTGTGAATTGGGAGAGGTAAGAAAACAGAACCCACTGGACTGCAATCTGCAATCTATGGACATCTAGCAGTGATATTTTACACACTGTGACTCTGAGGTAAAATTGCATGTAACAGTATGTAAACTGATATGTAGTTTGATGGACCAGCTGTAAACAGCAGAGAGCTGATGTGAGGGGAGATGTTGCTTAACCTCAAAATTTTATCATCAACCAATTACTCTGGAGCTTGAAAAAGGGCGACTGGGCTTCTTTAAATTTAAAGACGTTTCACCTCTCATCTGAAATGCTTCTTCAGTTCAGGAGAACTGGCTCCTGAACTCATCAGGAGTACCAGACTACAGCTTGCACGGACAAACAGAGAGTACCACACCCTGTGCATATCAGCAGGAGAGAGCAGATCTTTTGACTAAAACAATTTCCAGTATC
Organism: Cichlasoma orientale; assembly: GCA_034780415.1. Taxonomy (NCBI): domain Eukaryota; kingdom Metazoa; phylum Chordata; class Actinopteri; order Cichliformes; family Cichlidae; genus Cichlasoma; species Cichlasoma orientale. The sequence continues at coordinate 771,573 of JAVDPK010001735.1, read as the reverse complement.
AAAAGGGCAAAACTCTTTTCCCAAGGAGTTCCCATCATTGAGCTGTAGCTTTTTTTTGGCACATAGTGGACAAATGATTAGAATTGCAGGCATACAGAAGTGGATTCAGGGCACTATTTACAAATATTACAATGTCCCAAGTGTCCTTATAAAACAAAAGCATGTCCTTGTTCTTTAGGAAAATAGCTGCCACACCCAGACCATGACAGGGTATGGCCCACAGGACAAGAAAAAACACAATTATACATTATAATTTTACAGAGATTACATCATTGAGATGCTGCTTCTGCACTGTAATCTGTTGACTTTGAGCAAATTTGTGGAATTTTGAGCTTCTGTCTTAACTGTTGAGCACTTTTTTGGCACATAGTGGACACATGATTAGAAGTAAAGGTGTACAGAAGTGGATTCAAAGCACTTTGTAAAAATCTTAATCCTCCAACAATATTCCTGTTGTCTTCACAAAACTTCAGCAGGTCCTTCTTGTTTAGGGAAACAGCTGCCACCTCCAGAACATTTATGGCATGATATGGCATCCACAGGACGAACAAGGTGACAATGATACTGGTAATCAGTCTGGTGGTCTGTGGGTTGTTGAAAAAGGCTGCCCGATTCACCTTTCTGTAGAGACTGATGTATGCAAAAATAATGATAGGAAGTAAAACAGATCCTACAAGACTCTCCGTCAACAACACAGCTAACCTCTGACCATCTGAGGGGTATTTATTATCGCATCTTGTCCATTGCTGATTTTTTATCAGCTCTCGAAAAACTAAAGTAGGGATGGGCAGGATCATCGCAATCAGCCAGACCAGAATCAGCAGTTTCTTTGCTCCCACCAGAGGTAGACTCCCCTCAAAGTACACCACCTGAAGGTAACGCTGGATGCTCATTGAAGTCACAGTCAGCAAGCTGGCATTAATGTTGCAGTACCCAAAGTATGGTATTACTTTGCAGAATGTCAGGCCTAAGGTCCAGCCATAGAAGACATAGTAAATTATCAGCGGAATGGTAAGCGTGCAGAGCAGATCCGACACAGCCAGACTCAGCATCAAACTCTGGCTCAGACTAGACATGTTCTCCCAGTTTGGCTTGCGAATGATCACAGCAATGTTTCCGGGCAATCCCAGCAGGAAGCAGATGGACATCACCGCTGCAGGCACCAGACCACTGGAGTCCCAGGAGGTGCAAGGTGAATGTCCAGGACAAGAGATGTTAGAGGTAACCATGGTGGAGTTACATTCTGGCATGCTGCAAGCTTGCTGGCAGTGTTGTCAATGTTGTAGCCTGAGCAAGTAATCATGATAAATGTGCAGTCAGATGAGTCAAAGAGGAAGTAACAAGGAAACTGTGATGCAGATGTAAATGCTTTCTCTCATGGTTGTAGGAATTTTTGCATTTATTTCCACGTGCATATTTTGAGAACACACTGTAAAAACATCATGTTACCCTAGAAATGACCCACTATTATCATTTTTCAGTAAAACTATGTGTGGACTATGATAAAGGAGAGCCGAGGAGCTTGTGTTATGAATTAACTCTTGTATGTAACAGCCAGACTGGTGGTTAAAAACAACTGTCAGGAATTAAAAAAAAAAAAAAAACAGGTCAGATCTGCTCTGTACTCTTCTGTGATGTTTCCATGCTGATGTTCAGACACACAAATTGCCACCTGACAAAAATTATAACTTAACAGGCAAAAGCACTAAATGAACCAATGCTCAAAGTTCCTATCAGCTTATCTGTCTGTAAACAGCTTAAAATCTTTAGTTTAAAAAAAGATTTGCTGCTCTGTGCAAAAAGGACAACATTTGATGACAGTTTTAAATTAGTTAATTTTGTTTGCAGGTGAGGGCTCTTTGGTTTTTGACATTTGCATGTCTTTTTTATATTCTGTTCTATGTATTTGCCTACAGAGTTTTCAAGCTCCTGTGCAGTCCTCCAAAACCCCAATAGCAAGCAGATATCATGGGTGATGCCAGAAGTTAAATGCTGATTGGTTGAAAAGTTGGGCGGAACAAGGAAGAAGGTGACAGCAGATCTTCCATGTACCAAAAAAAAAAAAAGTCATCAAAGAATAAAAGAATACAGCATAAAAAGAGGTTAGTGGCTACAATGGGAACTTTTCACTGTTGAAAAGTTGGTGTTTGTGTTTAGTTGTTTAACACATTGTTAAGGTTGTTAATGGTCAACTTAGCTTGTTTTTTGTTTAAAGCTAAATGGACTTCTATTTTGCATCAAGGACAAGAGACTGTTTAATAGTTTATTTGCAGAAAACCTTTTGATTTAACAAAGATTTTGCACCAGATGCCCTTCCTGTTGCAACCCTCTCATTAATAGGCTTGGTTCTGGCGCTGGAGTACTCTAGTTTGTGACCATCCTGAAGCTGAGTTTGTGTGTTCTCCCAGAACTGGGGATCTTTAATGTCTAAGGTGTCTTAACCATTACACCATGTAGCCACAAGATTAGCACATACAAGAAGTTGCCTTTAAGGTTTTTGTTTTTGTTTTTAACCACACATATTCTTAATGTTTTTTAAATGGATGCACAAAAATATGAGAAACCATTCAGATTTGAGGAGCTTTATATACACTATGACTATACTGGGCCTGTCAGTTTGAAATTTTTAAATAGCTGTCATCGGCTGAATAACATCCTACATCTACAGTAAATGATGGTTGTTATTTTGAAAATTCCACGCATTAAAGCATTTTAGGCTACTATTAAGAAACTGGGGGGCTTTTATTTTGAAAATGGAACACACGTCCCTCCTATTAGTCACTGTCAGGGTCTGGGACTGTTGTCTGTTGCCCATCAGTGTTTGTATGTAACAAAGAAGCAAACAGGAGCAACTTTAAATTGTGGATTGCAGCTTAAACAACTTAAAAAACTCAGCAACTCTTTCAAGTAATCAGAGAAAGGAGATTCAAACCAGTCAATCAGATAATCCATCCATTGTTTTTTCTGCCAATCCAATTTAGGGTCCAGTCAGATTTTGATCATTTTACAATTTCAGCTCGTCATCTATCATTTAGACAGCATGTCAGTGGCATCAGGAGTGTTTTGTTGGGTAACGCTTATTACAAATACGGTCTCAGGAATGAGATAGAAAAATAGGTAATTCCTGCTTTTCTCCATAAAGTCTTGCTCAGATGATTATGGGTTTCTATTAGACGGTTAGATGACACACCTCATCAAATGCCTATGAAAACATCATATGAAAGAAGACAAATTTTCACGCCATTTGGTGTTAAATCATTTATGTAAGGTGAAAATTGTGGCCTCGCTGGAAAATTAGACAGAAAATTTTCCAATAATTTTTCTGCTTCCCCCTCACACTTGGTACTTTGTAACAGTTACTTGTGCAGCCCTGCCTCCTCAGTACCATGTAAAAGGGTTTTCTCAAAAGCCGGGGTGGTTATTTCCAAAATGAGACACTGAGTCCAAGCACACTGTAAAAATATTTCTTAATAAAAATGAATAAAGTCCCCATCACCCCAGTATTCATAAGCACAATAACAAACAATTTGTTTATTTATTTATTTTTCATTTGTTTATTTTTTTTATTATTATTATTTTTTCTTTGCTGTGTGTATGTGTGTGTGAATGAGGGGCAGATATTATAAGTTTATACTTCTTTCTGCTCCTTTTCATTCATGATTTTTTTTTTTTTTTGGTTGTTGTAAGAATTATTTACAAGTTGATTGAATGAAATAAAAATAAAAATGAAATGAAAATGAAATGAACAATAAATGTGCTGTCTTTTGAGAACACTGCAACAGTTTTAACATAAAAATTGCATATCCTACTGGATATGATAGATGTCTATTACCATCACCCACACATTAATCAAAAACAGATGAATGAATCACACAAAATCTAGTTAAGGTGTTTTTATTTCTGTTCTTGGCAGTGATTATTCCCATGCTGACACTGTTGCAAAACAGCCAAGAGGCCATTGCAAATAGCTGAAATGACAATAAAGGTTTTGACCAGCAGATGGATGCACACATGAAGCCTCAAAAAATGAACCTTTTTTTAACCAGCTTCATCTGGCCATCACTACATAACAAATAAGATAACGATGCAGCCCAGTGATGAGGCAGGTTTCCAGCAACAGTCTCTGATGTTAACTGGCAGCCTGTTATATACTGCTGCTAATTAACCCCCAAGCCAAACCATTCTCTGGGGTTACACTAAACTAAACTAATGAACTAAACACACAACTTATCTAATCAAATTTATTTAAAAAAAAAAAAGACATCAATACTACAAAGATAACAACTATTAAATAAAATATTTCCCCACTTGGCCTATCACCCACAATCCACTACAAAAACTGATAATAGCTATTCAGTCGCGTCTTCAATTACTTGGTGCCACCTGGAACCTTTAAAAAGCCCTCAGGAAGCCTGGGGATTCTTTTAGCTGGAACACGCCTTGGGGTAAAAATAAATAAATAAATAAATAAGCACAGGTAAGAACCAATCTTTTAATCTAAGATAAAATGTTGACTTTATGTTTACTCAACCAAATGTGCCATAGTATTCAAAACTTCTGTTCCTAGGCAGACCTTCACCTCTACCAACAGAAACCAACAAAACAAATAAAACTTGTCAAACATTTCATGTGAGTGTATTCATTTACACAAGTTCAAATGACCTATGTGTATGTTACTGTTAGACACATAATGAAGACATTACACAATCCTTTCATTGTTTCCTTTGACTTGCTGATGGATAAACAATTATTTCATTATTAGTGAAAAGCATTTGCATTACTTTCTAGTCTGCACTTATATCAAAATTCAACACATGAACATTTAAAATATGTGGAGGCTGCTTTGAATAAATTTAACCCACTGGCTGGTATTAGCTAGTATTACTCCCAGAGATATGACTAACAGAGGGCTTTCCTCCCCTGCTAGTTGTCTATCTCTTTATTAAATGCTGTTGGTGACACAGATCTGACATACGACACTGTTTGTCGACAATGTGACAGTTTGCTTTCAGCACAAGTAGGCTAGTTTGAGGCACAGGTCAGGTGTAGTTGAACTTTCACCCACTAAAGTGAGGTTTGTGACCTGGTTTGGACCCTTAATACTTTGCTTAAGTCTTTGACTTCATTTTTTAAAATTTACATGTCATTGTTTAGGAAACAAAAATTGTTGACTTGTTTTCGATCGTTTTTAGGTAACATTTGCCTATGTACTCAGTTGCTTTCAGTTAAGGGATTTGAGTGGATGATACACACACACACTGGCACACTTGCCCAATCTGAAATAGAATCAGTTGAGAGCCATTCCACCATTCAAAGCTAAGTATTTGTGGAGGTTATATTGTACCATAAGTTAAAATTGTATGTTATTTATACCATTTAACAGGTAATTTGATTGTTTTGGTGTTCAACAAACCTGTAATCAGCACACAGAGCTGTGAGGGGAGATGTTGCTTAACCTTAACATTCATCATTAAACCACCAATCACCAACAACTTGCTGTGTTAAATGGAGAATATCACATCCTGTGCCTTTTTCATACCTTGTCTCATGTGATGATGCACGTGATTAATAGTGGTCAACCACCATCTCCAAAACGGACCCCCCCCCCCCAAAACCAGGTTTAAAAACCTGGGATCCTCCACATTTTAGTTTAAGAACTGAAGAAGCCTCTTGGATGAGATGTAAAATGTCTTCAATAAATTTAAAATCCAGTCACTTTCTTCCAACCTCTTGAGACTACACTATGTATCAACACGAGAGAGATCTTTCGACTAAAAATACAGTTTCCAGTATCGAAACGGCAAAAATAATTTCCCAAAGAGTTTTCATCATTGCGATGTTGCTTCTGCAGTGATATCTGTTGAATTTGAGCAAATTTGTGGAATTTTGAGCTTCTGTCTTAACTGTTGAGCACTTTTTTGGCACATAGTGGACACATGATTAGAAGTAAAGGTGTACAGAAGTGGATTCAAAGCACTTTGTAAAAATCTTAATCCTCCAACAATATTCCTGTTGTCTTCACAAAACTTCAGCAGGTCTTTGTTATTTAGGGAAACAGCTGCCACCTCCAGAAAATTTATGGCATGATATGGCACCCACAGGACGAACAAGGTCACAATTATACTAGTAATCAGTCTGGTGGTCTGTGGATTGTTAAAAAAGGCTGCCTGGTTCAACTTTCTGTAGAGACTGATGTATGCAAAAATAATGACAGAAAATATCACAAATGCTACCAGGGACCCTGTCGACACCACAGCCACCCTCTGACCATTGGAAGAGTAGTCATTTTTACAGTATCTCCAGTACTGGTGTTTTACCACATCTCGAACCACTAAAACTGGGATGGAAAAGATCATTGCGATAAGCCAGAGTGGAAACAGCAGCTTCCTTGCTCTTATTTCATGTAAACTCCTCCATGGGTGCACCACCTGAAGGTAACGCTGGATACTCAGCACAGTTACAGTCAGTAGACTGCCATAAACACTGCAGAACCCAACATATATCATGAGAGTTTGCAGGCTACCAGGCTAAAGATCCAACCATTAAGGAAAGTGTAAATCCACAGTGGAACAGTTATCATGAAGAGCAGGTCTGACACAGCCAGATTCAGCATCAAACTCTGGCTCAGACTGGACATGTTGTCCCAGTTTGGCTTGAGAATGATTACAGCAACGTTTCCAGGAAATCCCAGCAGGAAGCAGATGGACATCACCACTGCAGGAAACAGACCGCTGGAGTTCAAGAAGGTGCAAGGTGAATATCCAGGAGAGGAGATGTTAGAGGTAACCATGGTGGAGTTACATTCTGCCATGCTGCAAGCTTGCTGGCAATGTTGTGCACTGGGTAGCTGATGCTGATAAATGTGCACACACATGAACAAGATGCCCTTTGATGCAGGAAAGAGGAACTAATAACAAGGAAACTGAATTTGACATTAGCACTTTTCCCTCATGGTTGCAGGATTTTTGCATCTCTTTCCATGCACAAATCCTGCATTCACTGTGTTCCCAGTTAATTCTGGAAGCACACTCTGAGAACACCTGGAAGCAAAAATCAAACATGCACCGACTTTCATTTGTTGGTGGTGAACCAAAGTATGAAAGTTGATCCTTATGTCATACATTAATGTTTAGAATTAGAGATTTTTCTTGAGACTAGCACAAGTGCATTTACATGTTATGATCATATAAGATTAAAATCTCTGGAGCAGAAACAAATGGGACTTTGACTTGAGATTATTTTGCCAACTGCTGTTCACACTGTATTAAATCCTCTGTTGAACTTCCTGCTATTCTTGCAAATGCTTTAAGCATTTGTATGTAATATACATAATTTGCCAATAAGATTATGTGTGGATCCTGATCAAGTAGATAAGCTTAGGCTTTGGGGGGTGGGGGGGGGGGGGGGGGGTGTCCCAGCTGTCATAGG
>JAVDPK010001735.1:735359-747145 GCA_034780415.1 Cichlasoma orientale | reverse complement strand
CCCCCCCCCCCCCCCGAGAGGGGTGACAGTAAATGCATCTAAACAGTTAGTAAACTGCAAACGAAACGTAACACATATGCTCACCCTTCACTGGCGTTTCCAAATCAATGTAAAGGAGAGTAAAAGAGAGGAGGGGTTAAAGGAAATTGTAGAAATACAAAAACCTGCTTAGACCTGTTTCTACCAACATTTCTCTTGGTTGCTCGTGAAACTCGTGAAAATAAAAGCGGGAGAAATGCCAAAGAAATGCTACTAAACACTGTCTTACCCCTTCTTTCCACCTTTTGTATCCTCCAAACCGTTCATGTGGGTTTCCAGAGATTCTAGGATACTGCTGGGAGCCTGAGGAAAAAAAATCAAACTGGAATCGCCACTCCACACAAATCTTAAATGATCTCCTCAGGTACATAACGGCCAGCGTTTAATCACCAGAAACCAGAGCGAGAGTTTTAGAAAATCCCACCGCAATAGCCACATGTATGCGCAAACACACACACACACACACACAAAAGTGATTTGTGTGTCTTCTGTGACTTGTTTGTCAAAATAAATTAAGGTCAACATGCCAACACTTCATCCTGCAAAACAGGCACTCAGCCAGGGGAGCCCCCTTTGTTTCTGCGGTTACCGGTTCCTCGAGAGGTTTAAAGGGACAGTCCTCATCATCTGAGTCTGCTAGATCCACCACTACCCCTGGGTGGAGACACTGGGTGGGGAGATGGTGGTGGGTGAGACATGGGCTTCTATGTATGCATGTGTGTGTGAGAGGGGATGGATGGTATTCATATGTATTGTATATTCTTGGTCCCAACCCTTGAGAAGGGGAAAAAAATGTGAAAGCGACTTACATAGTTGATGTCAGGAATGTCGTTTTTGTCAACTCCAACTGTCTGTTAAAGGGAAAAAATGATATAACTACAACGCACAGATTCAAATATGACAGTCACTATGTCAGTCAAGCGAAAGAGGACAGCTGAGGCCTACCTCAGCCAGCTTCATGAATTCTCCAATCTTTGTCACCCTGGTCAGAAAACGCTTGTAGATCTCCAAGGCCTCCTTGCATTCACTCTTCTTCATTTTGAAGAATTTCTCTACGCACAAAAACAAAAGGTTTGCTGACTGACAAACACCTCCTTCATCTTTTTTTTTTTTTTATCACCAAGAACAAACTGCAATCAATTCACTGTTAGTGGACTACTGACCTAATAGGTTGATGATCCCATCATTGTAGGATGCAAACAGTTTGACCAAGTCCTTGAAGAGAAGCATAAATGCAGCATTGATGATCCCATTGTTCAGCTCCTTGGGATGAACCTGGGAGGAAACAGGACAGCGATAAGCAAGGCTGTCCAAGGTTCTGATCATCCAAAATAAGGAAGTGTTCAAATCAAAGCAAAGACCCACATCGAACTCCAGGAGTGTGTCAATCTGTGTCTGCAGAACAGGCATGCCTTTCAGCAGCTTCTCAGTGGTCATGGTTCTCATCACTCCGTCAGCACTGAGGAAATACAACAAAGAGTGTTTTACACAAGAGCTGCTGGATGAGCTGAAGGATGTTCCACACGCTAAGTGACAGCAGGTAAAAACAACTACTTATGGCCAAACATGTGTGGCTATGAATGACTGTGTGCACACCATATTTAACGTACCCTTTCTTGACTCTGGTGAAGTCAAATGCCATCTGGCGGTAGGCAAAGGCTTTCTCGTTCAGGTATCGACCGTACCGTCTGATGAATGTAGACATGTCATAGCCTAAACAAAAAGAAATCAGAGTTAAATTCCCGATAAAAAAAAAAAAAAAAAAAGCTTAAATGCTTCATTATTCTTGCTGTCTACTCTTATTTTTATTTTATTTTATTGTATTTTTGATTATGTTTCTCTTCATTTTCCAAATGTGGTTCTTATATTGATCTCTCCTTGTCCTAGTGGGGAAATGTTGTTTAGAAGATGCACTAAACAGTGTATTCCTAAAATCATCAAGACTATGTCTTATACTTCAAAGAAGTGTAATAGGAATGACTACTTCCCCGTGCGTGTCTGCACCTGAGATACAGTTAGGTCCAAAATTTGCTGAACAAGGACACAATTTTTGTAGTTTGCCTCTGTACACCATCACAGTGGATTTCCGATCAAACAAGCAATATTATATAAAACTGAAAGTCTGCATTTAATCACTGAACTATTTGGTGCTGATTAAGTCAGGAAGAGCATGAAGGTTGGAGCAGGGAAGGAGGTGCATTGCAAAGCTTGCAACAAATGAAAAGAGCACCCTCCATGGGATTTACCAGGTTGGTGTGTAGAAGGGTGTAGCAGCATTACACTCATCAGCACTGCGTGCACTGGTTTTGTTTTATGAAGTTTAATTTAACGAAAATGTAAAAAGACCCTCTAACAAGGGAATTTATTGCCAGAAGGGATTATGCTAAATAGGGGCAGCATGGTGTGGGTTAGCACTGTTGCATCACAGCAAGAAGGTCCTGGGTTCAAATCCACCATCTGGCCACGGCATTAGACATTAGACACGCCATTAGTGATTCTAAATTGCCCACAGGTGTGAATGTGAGTGTGAATGGTTGGCTTTCTCTCTGGGTTAGCCACTGGCAACCTGCCCATGGTGTAACCTGCCTCTCACAATATGGCAGCTGTGAAAGGCTCCAGCCCCCTACTACCACCCCGCGACCCTGAATCGGATAAGCGGGGAAAAAATGGATGGCTGGATTAAAGCATACTTTTTCCTGACATAGGTAAGGCATCAGTGAAATGTGTCATAGATCTCCTCTCTTAGTTTTTTATTTTCATGCTTTTTTCCATGTCCTGTTTGCATCTTTTTTATAGTCATTTCTTTTTGTTCCCTGTCTCTGTCTTTGCCTTTGGCCTGTTTCTTGTTTTCTAGTTAGTTTCTTATCTCATCATCCTGTCTTTCACTGTGTTAGTTTTCAGTCTGTGTTCCTGGGTTTATTTCATAGTCTGTGTTCTACTTTGTGTTTCATGAGTCTTTCTTTTTCAGTAGTTTCTCATTTTGTTTGGGGATTTTAACCATCATTGTCTTTGTTATAGATACATCAGTGTTAAAGTAAAGTTTGCTTTCTGTTTACCAGAACCTCCTCCTACATTTGGGTCATCAAAAATTTATCACACATATGCACAAGTGTGTACTGATGCGCATCCAGCCTTTACTGTAATTTCTGTTATTCTATGTTGCATTGCCAACGGATGAGATAGTTCAGTAATGTGCAATTATTCTCATTTGTTATAAAGATTATCCATTTACATAGAGAGATTTACAAAAAAAAAAAAAAAGAATCACATTACAGCTGATCAGACTGTCTTCTTACCATGAGATCCAGTTTTGTCAATAAAGTTGCTGAGGTTGAACAAGGATGTCCTGGAAGCCAAATACTGAATGAACCTCTGAGAAAGAGACAGAAAACTCAATGAACCATCTTGTAGAAATCAATGCTGAAAACTACAGCCAACAACACAGCACTAACATCTCTAATAAGGAATTTCCTTGTTCTGCTTTTCAAGCTTTTATTCCATCATATAATAGCTTTAATGCACAATGGATCCGCAAGACCCATTTCACTGAGTTGAGCAATTGTGGTCAAAATCTCTATTTATTTGTGAGACATTAGGCTTCCTGCAAAAGCCTTGAAAAACCAATTTTAGCTCTCTAGAGTTGTAACTTTATACCATATCAGACATTGATTATAGATTTCAAAGGGGTGATTGTTTTAGTCAGTAATTAGAAAAAAAACAGTGTGTATATTAATATTTTTATTTAATTAGAAGTGATTCAAGCTTAAACCAATTAGTTTCACATGTCGACTGGTGTTTGGCACTCACTAACCTCATTACCATAGACACACATGTGGTGAGTGGTGACGAGGGCCTTGAAGACGACCACCCAGCTGGCGTTGGTGGATCGCTCAAACAGCGTGTCAGCCATCTGGGGGATGTTCACGTTGGTGGTATTGGTGGCTGACACCAGGTCTGCAACACAACAAGAAAGAGTCCTCATGATCTATCAAAGGTTCTCTCACAGAGTACTGTAAAGGTCTGATAACATTAAATAGCTTATCATATTCTTCTTTTTTCAGCTGCTCCCTTTTGGGGTCGCCACAGCAGAACATCTGCCTCCATCTCACCCTAGCATCCACTTCTGTTACACCAACTTCACTACATTCATGAACTTCCTTTGTGGTCTTCCTCTTTTCCTCCTGCCTGGCAGCTCTATAGTCAAAATCCGATGCTCAACATATCCACTATCCCTCCTCATCACATGTCCCAACCATCTCAGCCTGGCTCCTCTCTAAACCCTTCAACCTGAGCTGTCCTTCTGATATACTCATTACTAATCTTGTCCATCCTGGTCATTCCCAATGAAAATCTTAACACTATCAACTCTGCCACCTCCAGCTCAGCCTCCTGTCTTTTTGTTAGTGCCACCATCTCCAAACCTACATCACAGCAGGTCTCACTACCATCTTGTAAACCTTCCCTTTCACTCTTGCTGCCATCCTTCTGTCACAAATCACCCTGACACTCATCTCCAACCCCTCCACCCTGCCTGCACTCTCTTCTTTACTGTCTTGCTTCTGCTTACTTTCATTCCTCCTCTCTCCAGTACATACCTCCACCTCTCTAGGCTCTTCTTACACTCACTTCAGATCACAATCACAGACATCATAGTCCACGACACTCCTGGCTGACCTCATCTGCCAACCTGTCCATCACCATTGCAAACAAGAAGGGGCTCAGAGCTGATCCCTGATGTAACCCCACCCCCACCTTGAACCCATATGTCACTCATACGACACACCTCACCACTGTCTCACTGTCCTCATACATGTCCTGCACCACCTGCATACTTCTCTGCCAGTCCAGATTTCCTCATATAGTACCACAGTTCCTCTCCCGGCATCCTATCATAGGCTTTCTCTAGATCCACAAAGACACAGTGCAACTCCTTCTGACCTTCTCTATACTTAACCATTAACACTCTCAAAGCAAACATCGCATCTGCAGTGCTCTTTCTCAGCACGAAGCCATACTGCTGCTTAATGATCGTCACCTCTCTTCTTAACCTAGCTTAAACAACTCTTTCCCATAGCTTCATGGAATGGCTCATCAGCTTTATCCCTCTAGAGTTACTACAGCTTTGCACATCAACCTTGATCTTGAAAATTGGTACCAGTATACTTCTTCTCCATTCCTCAGGCATCCTTTCACTCTCCAAGTTAAAAAATATGGTTAAAGAGTCCACTGGCTTCTCCCCTAGACATCTGCATGCTTCCACAGGAATGTCATCAGGACCAACAACCTTTCCACTCTCCATCCTCTTCATAGCTGCCCTCACTTCCTCCTTACTAATCCTCTGCACTTCCTGATTCACTAACTATCCCCACCCTTCATTAAATAGCTTATTATATGGTATAAAAAAGGTAAGTTAACTTATTCTTAGACACATGTCTACAAAATTTGCTACCCTGATTTAACTGCTCTGATTAAATTTTGATTATGTGAGAAGGCAAAGTGCTCACTGCAGAGCTGCTCCAGACAGTCATGAGAATATTAAGGGAGGAGGAAGACCTGATGCACATACCAAATGTTGGTGCAGGAACCCACCCACCCACCCACGCGCGCGCACACACACACACACACACACAAACACACACACACACACACGCTGACAATGCAGAGAGAGAAAGAGAGAGAATTGTGCTTTATCATCTCCTCTCTCTGACTGCCAGTTCAGATACTCACACAGACAGAGAGGTCTCCAGAAATAAAGAATCCTGACTACTGCATCAATAAAAAAATAACAGAAGGTACAAACTGTGTAGGCAGTAATTATACAGATAATGATTAAATGAATAGTCTTTAATCCAAACACTAATTCAGTTTTATTGTTTAGAGAAAAAATAAATAAATATTTGGGTTTTGAAAGGGTTTGACATGTGATTTCTCAGTGATTTCTCAGTCTATTTGGGGCTCATGTCCCTTCGGTGCACACTCAAGACTTGATTTCTCTATGTCTAATGTGCCACGGCTGATTGCAAAAGAAAACTGCATTTTTGTATTGATAATGTAAAAAATTAAATAAGTGGAAATAAAGACAGAGACACTAATGACACATTCTCAATGGCTGGATGGAAACTAAGAAAGCTATCATTAATCAAACAAACAATTAACAAACAATTAATCTTCCAGCTACAAAAAAGTCCAGGTGGTGGAATAAAAATGTAATTCTTCATAGAAAATAAATCTGTCATAAAATTTGAGAAACTAGAGATGGTTTGTCATTTTTTTTTCTTGAACACTGATCAGTGTGTGCTGTTTTCTGTGTGGAGCCAATTTACTACATTTGAAACACTGAAACGTTTGTTTGTTTTATGGTGCAATTTCCTCTCACATTTTTGGCTGCTTTCTAAAATAAAAACAAACATCATACATGAAACACGACAGTGTCATTATGTGTAATACTAGGTACACTATATGGACAAAAGTACTAAACCACCTACACATTACGCCTAGAGGAGCTGCTCAGCCATGGAAACCCATGCCATGAAGTTCCCAGTGCACAGTTTCTGTGCTGATGTTAATGCCAGGGAAGGTTTGGAACTCTGCAGTTATTGAGTCAGCAGAGCCCTGGTGATGTTTTTGCCCTATGCACCTCAGAACTCTTTATGTGGTCTGCCAATTCATTGGCTGAGTTACTCTGGTTTCACTTTGCAATCATACCACTTACAGTTGATGGTGGAATATCGAGGTGGGAAGAAATTTCACAAACTGACTTTTTGCAATGGCTGCATCCTGTTACAGTTACATGCTCTAATTCAGAGAGCTCTTTAGAGCCACTCTTTTTGTCACAAATGTTTATAAAGGCAGGCTGCAAGGCTGGGTGCTTGAATGTATTCACCTGTGACAACGGGACTGAATGAAACCCTTGAATTCAAAGAGAGGTGTTACCCAATACTTTTGTCCATAGTGTGTATGTCAGCAGTGCTTACAGCCTGTGATAATGGTATGATGACATGAGTGAACAGTTCTGCATCAGCAATGACTTTTAACAATGAATAATCAACATGTCTGTGTAGGTTCTCAGTCATCCAGGTCATAGTAGTCTCTGGAGCTTGAAGGAAAGAAGGTCAAACAAACTAGGGAGAGTAATAATGACAAGTGGAACAACACTGTCATCCCATAGTGTGGCAGGCTTGTCAGAGAAACTCAGAAGAATTTTCTCCAAGCATGACATCCCAGGATACTTCAAACCTAGTCACACCCTAAGGCAAAAACTGGTCCATCCCAAGGACAAAACCCCCAAACACAAGATAAGCAATATAGTGTATGCTGTCCAATGCAGTGAAGAGTGCTCGGACCTCTACATTGGAGACAGCACTCAGCCACTCTACAAACAAATGGTGCAACATAGAAGAGCCACCTCGACAGGACAAGACTCAGCTGTACATCTGCATCTTTCGAGGATGCCAATGTTCACATTTTGGGCCAGGAAGACAGATGGTTTGAAAGAGGAGTAAAAGAAGCCACTTATGTCCACTGTGAACAACCATCACTGAACAGAGGAGGTGGATTATGTCACCAACTTTACCCCTTTACAATGCTGTCCTGAGGTCATGACACCTTTTTTCAGGTGACCTCACTAGGTCAATTGACAGAATGGGGTGAAGTCCCAAATTGGTTTCATCCAAAACCAGTGATTGTAATGACCCATGCCTCCTTTCACACCTTGGCACATGTGATTATCCACACGAACAATAGTAGGTTACAGCCACCTCCAGGGGCCTACGCCCACTGCAGTTTAAATACCTGGGTCTCTCCACCTTTTGGTTTGAGAACTGAAGGAGCCTTTCAGATGAGAGGTGAAACGTCTTCAAGAAACAAAAAGAAGTCCAGTCACCCTTTTTCAAACTCCAGAGAATAATCAACATGTGTAACGCTTTGTTTATTCTTTTTTCTTTAGTCCCATTGTGACATTGAGTTTTGCATCAGTTTGTTTTGTTTCCTCCAAAGAAAGGACAGGACATACAACTAAAAAGCCAGCACAGGAAAAGTATGTGAAATAGAAGAAGCAGCCCTTTGAGAAGAAATGAGGGCATTTATATATTAAATGTTTTGCAGGATGTTTGCAAATAGGCCATAAATACACTTGATACATAGGACAGAAATGTATCCAAGGGTAGATATTGCATATGTTGTGCTCACTGTGGCAGTAGAACAGATGAAGATTTCATTTTATGTTCTTACTCACTGAAGCATGACATACATTGTTTGGTGTGTCCTGCTGACATTGGCTTCTGAACAACAAGGACAGAACTGAGTGCATCTATACAGAAAGAAATGCGGCAAATATTGGCAGGCATCTCCAATAATGGAGGGGGTGCAGGGCCATCACATTCAATAGGCCTTGGGCTTGCTTCGAATAGTTAAAGAGCAAACTATAAATTAGACCAGACCACAGCAAGGTGATGGGCACAGGATGGCAGGAAGCAGGAGAAGAGCAGGTATTTGAGAGAACAGCAGGGAGTCAGGCGAGTGTGCACTAAATGAAGAGATATAAGAGTTTGAGCAATGAAACTGCTCAAGGTCATAGCAGGGCAACAGGCTGGACGGGGGTTGGGGGTTTAATGTTTAGGGCGTTGTAAACAGATTATTACTAATCACTGATCCTGGTCTTTCTGCTGTAGTTGCTTTGCAGCCCCTTTGCAGAACACGTTCAGCATGTACACCTCACACAACCAGTTCTACGGGCTGTTCATCACCTGACACGCCTGCATTATCAGCTTTTTGTCTACAGTGTTTTGGGATGTCTTGATGCCGATACTGTTGATCTTAGCACAAAATGAACTGGACACGATCAGCTGCATCAAAATGAAAATAAACAGCAAATGTGTTTTAGCTGGTTCACAGTGATGATCACAGCTTTTCCTTTGATCTTTGTTGAACTAATTATCCTCCAGTCCATCTGTACAGCTTCACCAGATGGTAACAGCAACACTTCAGCTGCTCTAAAGATGTCTGGTGTTTTTAATTAAGGTTGGCGTGACATCAGTCCTTCTTCCAATGTATATGTTTAGATATTATTTAGTCTTTTCTACAGCACCCCTTTCCCACATTAATGTTTTGTATTTTAGAGTAAATCTTCTCTTGTTTTTGATCACTTTAACTCATCCTCTTCCTGCCGTCTTTGATTGTACTCTTTTTTTTTTTTCTGGTCCTTTTGCATCTCTGTGAAATTGCTAAACATTAGAACTGTCCTGCAGCATTTTCACACAAACACACTCACAGTCACAGTCCGAGTCCACAATGGCTGAAATGTGATTATATAACATTATCATGTCACGGGCACAGCTACAAGTTTAGATTTCTATTAGTAGTATGAACTCAGCACTAACTGCTAGCCATATTCTCAGACTTCCAGCTCATAATAAGTGTCCATGTAAATACATTTCATCTGTTTATGGATGTTAGCTATGCTGCCATATCAGCCAAATCACAGGTTGTAATCCACGCTAATGTGTTGTGGTATCATAACCTGAAACAAACACACACTGACATACAACTGGTGTGCCTGTACGTGCATAATAAGGATTGGCTGAGCTAAATAAAGACTCTTACAGTAATCCATGTGATCTAAGAATGAACTGTGAGGCCTCACACTGTGCGTGTCTGTGCACCACAATGTCTCTGTGTGTTTTCTACCTTGTGTCTGAGTCTGCCCCTGAGAAATGTGTTTTACAGTTACACAACAAATCACACACTAGTCACAATATTCTAGATAAAGGTGAGCAGAACCAACCTGTGTGCTGTGAAATGTGTACATTTACAGTGCTATCAATAATACTATAGGCAGTTGTTCATTGAAAATATATCACACATAACACACAGCTCTCTATGGTAAATAAAGAGCTTTTAATGTGACCAGCATCTTACATGTGACCTCAGTGGGTCACCACACCACTGAGCAGAATGGATGATTGGGTAAAAGAATGTTCTAATGAAATGGGAAGCTCTAACTTGCTGACAGAAGGTCAATATCAGCACTCTCCTCTTTATATGTTAAAGACAGTGCAAGGATACAGCCACTTAATGGTTAGCGTAGGTTAGCATAAGCACTTTAAAGAGGGAAAAACTTTCTAGACTTGCTTTAGCTAAATGTACCAAACTGACCAAACAGAACCTTTAAAGTTAATAAATACATCTCAAGGTGACGGCAGGATGTCAGGAAGTTAGTGCTCCCATGATAGTCTAGCTACTTTTGGCAGCTCCCTTATTTAGAAAAGGTCACCACAGCAGGTAGCTCCACATCTTTATACCAGATGCAACCCCTAAGGAAGGAACCAGGGATCTTTAACTTGTTAGGCAAATCTGTAAACCACTACACTATACAGCCTCTACCACACGGATATACTGTAAAGGTGAAATATGTGGTGTTTTTCTTTTATACAGCCTATGATCCCTAATTCTTTTTAATCATGTTGAAGGGCAGACAGTCAGTGAAAAACAGCAAACTCAATGATGTCTAAACATCTTGGTGGGATGCCAGGTGAGGTTTGATTTCTTCTATCTTGCTGCAATTATACTTCCTCACACAGTGCTTAGATGCCCCCCTACCCCGACCACTCTGCACTGGTCCAAACAGCAAGGTGAGGCCATATCATTTGTCCAGCAGATATTCATTTGGGTTGCTTATAGCAGTATCTGTTGGTTTCTTCTGCACTGATTTAAGCCCCATTTGAGTCTGTATTGGCTCTTTGCGCAATCAATAGTGACCCCTTCCACTACAGTATTTCTTATGCACTGTATCTTTAAATGGAGGAGCTATGAAATGTGACTTTGAGAGGTTTATGCGTGCTGGTGGACAGATGTTCTGCCTTTGGACAGAGCCAGGCCACCTATAACTCACTATAAGCTACACCACATAATCTAAAGCTCATGTGACATAGATTCTAGTTCAGGTAAGAACATTGGGTCCACACTTCAAAGCAGCAACTTTTACATCAATTTGACCTTTGAGAAATTCAAAACCATTGCCTGTGGTGCGGAGTGAACTC
The DNA here is from genome assembly GCA_034780415.1 of Cichlasoma orientale. Taxonomy (NCBI): domain Eukaryota; kingdom Metazoa; phylum Chordata; class Actinopteri; order Cichliformes; family Cichlidae; genus Cichlasoma; species Cichlasoma orientale. The sequence continues at coordinate 736,070 of JAVDPK010001735.1, read as the reverse complement.
TACTCTTTCAGTTGACCTTGGATGGATACATTAACTGTACATATCCTCCATTGTCTCTTTCCTGCAATGTTAGACTCATTTTATAATAAATTCAAACATCTAAGTAAAAAAGCAAGTGGATTTTTGCTCCTAAGGAACAGCACACAGAAAGTATAACTTCCACTTTTATTTTGTTTAATCATGGGTGGAAGGGCACCTGTGTATTCTCACAAATCCATATTTACACACCCAATTCTTCTTAGGCTACTTATTGTGGCATTAAAGACAATCAAATCACTAAGTCAGTCAATTAACTACACTGAAAGACCATAACAAATGTTTTGGATAAATAACTACACATCCATTGTGATTTTCTCTTTAATCTAGTGATAGCACACCTGTCATTTCCAGTCTTCCTGCTCAAATTCCCCCTCTGTCATTACACAGCCCCCTGACACTGTCAATTTGTTCCCATGGCAACTGCACCACCACTACCGTACACATGGATGTTAACCCCAAGGGTCAAATAACTGTCACGAAGCAATACCTATAACCTGTGGTTGTAAAGTGTATCAAATATTGCAGATCAAAGGGACTAAAAAAATAGCTAATTAGATGCATATCAATGACTAAAAATGACCCCCAGTTAATTTATAATGTATGTGTGTGTGTGTGTGTGTGTGTGTGTGTGTGTGTGTGTGTGTGTGTGTGTGTGTGTGTGTGTGTGTGTGT
>JAVDPK010001735.1:702193-716836 GCA_034780415.1 Cichlasoma orientale | reverse complement strand
GGTGGCTGAGAAGGCACATCCGCACCCGCAAAAAAAAATCGATTTTTTGAAAATGAGAATCGATTCTGAATCGTTCAGTGTTAGAAACGCGATTCGAGCTCGAATCGATTTTTTTCCTGCACCCCTACTGATAACATTGGGGCATGCTCCTAATGAGAAAATGGATGTCATGCACCAGGAGGAACCCATGACCCACTGCACCAGCGTAGGGTCTGACAGTGGGTCCAAGGCTTCATCCTGATACCTGATGGCAGTCAGGGTGCCGTTGCCTAGCATGTAGAGGTCTGTGCGTCCCTCTATGGATATGCCTCCCCAGACTGTCATTGACTTACCACTAAATGGGTCATGCTGAACGATGTTACAGAAAACATAACGTTCTCCATGGCTTCTCCAGACCCTTTCATGTCTGTCACACGTGTTTGGGGTGAACCTGCTCTTATCTGTGAAAAGCACCAGTGATGGACCTGTCAATTCTGGTATTTTATGGCAAATTCCAGTCAAGTTCCACAGTGCTCGGCAGTGAGCACAGGGCCTACTAGAGGACATCAGGCCCTCAAGCCACCCTCATGAAGTCTGTTTTTGATTTTTTTTTGGTTAGAGGCATTCATACCAGTGGCCTGTTGGAGGTCATTTTGTAGGACTCTGGCAGTGCTCATCCTGTTCCTCCTTGCACAAAGGAGCAGATGTCGTTCCTGCTGATGGGTTAAGGACCTTCTATTGCCCTGTCCAGCTGTCCTAACTGCCTGTCTCCTTGAATCTCTTGAGACTGTGCTGGGAGAGCTGGCAAACCTGGAAATGACACGTATTGACGTGCCATCCTGGAGGAGTTGAAGTACCTGTGCAACCTCTGTAAAGTCCAGTTATCGCCTCATGCTACCATTAGTGACACTGACCCTAGCCAAATGCAAAAATAGTGAAAAAACAGAAACGATGAGGAGGAAAAAGTGTCAGTGGCCTCCACCTGTAAAACCAGTGCTGTTTTGGGGGGTTGTCTCATTGTTGCCCCTCTAGTGCACCTGTTGTTAATTTTATTAACACCAAAGTAGCTGAAACTGATGAACAACCTCCTCTGCTACTTTACTTACCAGATCAATATCCCAGACATTAAATTGACTTGTTGCTATACTCTCTTTTAATTTTTTGAGCAGTGTAGTTTGTGGTGTCTGACATGTTGTGTCCTAAACCCAGGTCTGCTTTGTGTCTTTACAGATATTAGAATGTGAGTTTTATCTTTTGGAGCTGATGGTGAGTACAAAAAGCTTTGTATCTTTCCTACTGGTTTAACAGAGTGTTGTGTTGATGATTAATTGATGCAATGTTTGTTTCAGGACTGCTGCCTGATTGTGTACCACCCCTACAGACCATTGTTGCAGTATGTGCAGGATATGGGACAGGAGGACATGCTGCTGCCCCTGGCCTGGTATAACACCATCTGCTTGACATTTGTTGCTTTTGTTTATTTGATTTAGTTATTTTTGTGTGTCTTCATTCTGTGTCTACCCTGTTGTATCTCTGTACCAGGCGAATAGTGAATGACACGTACAGGACAGATCTGTGTCTGCTCTACCCTCCCTTCATGATAGCCCTGGGTAAGAGATGTCCCCATGCATTTCAGATTGTTCTGTAATATAGTTACTGACTTTAAATCAGCGTTAACCTGATCAGTTCTTCTTTTCCTCCCACAGCGTGTCTGCATGTTGCCTGTGTGGTGCAGCAGAAAGATGCCAGACAGTGGTTTGCAGAGCTCTCGGTTGACATGGACAAAGTTAGTTTGATATCTTTTTCAATGGTTTAGAAAAGTACCCAATTCATACATATCCTCGTGAGGTTCCCCACACTGTGATCAGGCCCATTATTTCTGTTTTGAGTGGCATGATCGTATCTTTGTTTCTAGTTTGCCACCATAAATGCTGATGGGTTTCCTGCCTTCAAGCAGTTATGAGCTATCATGAGGTTGACTTAGTTATTAAAATCACCGAGGACACTTTCTTTTGTTACTTTCTTTTACTTAGTGTTTGTGTTTTGTGCAAGTGTGTTTGACATATATGTTTCATATACATGTAAAATAATGACATTTTTAGTGTGGATTTAGGCACGTTACACACCGACACAGACAGATCATATCATTCACTTAATATATACTTTTTATAAAGATTGTGATACATTTTCTATACAGGGAAATTACCTATTTTACTTGCATTTTGCCTTTTTTTTTTTTTTTTTTTAAATTTAATTCATTTTTTAAATTAAATGTTGTGTCTTTGCCATAAGTTAACGTGTGTGTGTGTGTGTATGTGTATGTGTGTGTGTTTTGTGAAGATCCTGGAGATTATTCGTGTCATTCTGAAGCTGTATGACCAGTGGAAAAATTTTGATGATAGAAAGGAGATAGCTGCTGTCCTAAACAAGATGCCAAAACCCAAACCACCTCCTAACAGGTATGCCTGGCTTCACAAATTTTATACACCACATTTATATTTGATTTGATGGCATGTAGTGTACTTTGTTTTGTGTTGTTTTTTTGTTTTTTTTTTTAGGATTATAGTGTAGAAGACTAAGGACAAACCCATTTACAAAACAAGCTGGGAAGTTTTCTCATTGTGTAAAATGCAAATTAAAAACAACAATGCAGTGATTTGATGCAGAGAACAGATTTTTTATTTATTTTTTTGTTAATATAACCTCATTGATTTTTAATTACCACCCCCAAAAAAAACTCTCAAAAAATTAGGTTAAAAGTCAAAATCTAAAGACCATCTAAGAGCGTTAGTCTCTGAGAAAGAGAAGGGGTTAAGCACCATGCAAAAGACCGATGAGGCAAATGATCCAGTGATTTAGCAAATGGTAAATCACTGCATGGGCTCAGCAACACTTCTGAAAACCATTGCCACTGAACAGTTTGTTGCTGCATCCACAAATGCAAGTTAAAGTACTGTGGATGCTGTGTTTCCTGGAGAGAACTTATCAGTGCAAAGTTGTATAAAATGAAGTGACCATGATGGTATTGTGGTGCATTAGTGCAGATGCGATGACCAACTTGTGCACCTCTGAAGGCACCATTAATGTTGAACTCTTTATTTTCTCAGGGAAGTTCTCACTTGTTTCTGCGAAATGGTGCCAAACCACATTCTGCATACTGTTACAACAGCATTGACTTGTTTTAAAAAAAAAAAATTAATAAAAAAAAAAGACAACCAAGTGAGTTCACCATACCAAAGGTATCTTTCTATAATCTGGGTTTGCTTAGCCTAACACTGGCAGTCAGGATAAGCAATCACACAAAGCTGTTGCCTACAGGGAAGTTTCAGAGTGCCCTTTTTTTTTTTTTTTTTACTTATTTTCATTTTATTGTATCAGCTGTTATAAGTGCCAATACCAATATATTGGCTAATGGCAAATAGCTCCCTGATAAATCAGTCAGGCTTGAGTTGCCACAGTTCCCGAAAACTTAGTGTTGTTAAAAAAGAAAAGGCCACATAGTGGTAAACTATAGAACGTTAAAAAAAAAGTTTTCTTGGCATGAAAATTCAAAGCAAGTTGCCTAGCTAGTCAGTGAAATAAATTAAACACAATTTCTCAGTGTTGAAATTACTTTGAGATAATTGCACTCGGTTCATGGTACATTTTGACAGTATTTCATATTTTTTGTAAACAGGATTGTAAAATAAAAAATATGGAAACAGCACAGTTCTGCATATAGCTAGTATCATACTGAAGCTGGTGTTTTTAATTGCTGGTGGTCTGCTTTCATCAGTACTTTGCTTGAAGTTTATCTCAATGAGCTGTATGCTCCTAATTTTCTCTCTGTCTGCAGTGAGAGTGATCAGAGCTCCAATGGCAACCAAAGCAACTCCTACAGCCAGTCTTAGCGTGGTGTCTGTACTTCTGTGGAAATCCATAATGTTGACCCGGGGAGGGGGAGGAAACGGTCACAATATTCATCTGAGTAAGATTCATCCTCAACCGACCCCCAACAAACTGAGAGATTTCTTCACCTTTTCCTCCGTCTGATCATTATGGGTTTCTGGATTGAGCGAGTGGGCACGGAAAATCCTGCAGTGAACAGCCGATCGGTGACAGCAAGCGATGACATTGTCTCGATGAGGCTTTCTACTCTGACTTGAAATAAACTTAAAAGCTAAGGAACTTGCGGGGGGAATGGGGTGGGAGGGAATGTAGGGAAAACCTTATAGGAGAGCAGATGCGATGGTTCAGTTGACACTTGTCATTGTGATGATCCTGACGTCCTTGAACAGCCCAGAGGAGCGAGTCTTTACACGCGGCGCTCCGTGGGATTCGAGAAAAAAAACAAAACTTGATCACGAGTACTGTGCGTGTATGTGTGTCTGTGTGTACTACGTGTGAGCAGCCACTCTGGGTGGGTTTTAATTCCTCAGGGATTGCAGTAGACTTTTCTGTTAATTGATTTTGAGCTTAGACAGTGGATCTGATTGGTTATCACCCTGTGCAGCTGTACTGTGATGGGATACACCTGCCCTGTAAAGTGTCTGTGCTGGCTGATGAGAAATCTGCAGCAGGAGAAATCCCAGGAGAGGCTCCTCTTTGAGGGCAGAAATGAGCTCTTTGAATATAAGAATTTACTGTTTTGAATCATGACAATTCCACCTCTTCCCTCCCAGCCCTCCTCCTCTTTTGTAAATAGCCTTATGATTCTTTTCTTTTCCCTTTTGCTTATATAAGAAAACTTTGATGGAAATCATGAATTGTTGTGTGCTTCAGATAAGTGTCCCTGTAATTTTTTTTTTCCCCATTTACCCTTCTTTAGTTGTATAATGCATTATCTATCTAAAACTATTGCTTTTAATTTTCAGTAAATCACAACTGATTTTATGTTTACCTGCAAAGTTTTGGTTGTACATTATTTTAATTTGCCCTCTGCCATCTATTTAATTACTGAGTTGTGGCAATATGTGTGTAAATGTCTATATTTTTGTGACGTAATACAGTGGGAGCTCTGTGTGTGGCTGTACTTAAAACAAGGTGCTTGAAAGCCTTACAAAATAAAAGCTGCTGGTTAAAGAGAAAGCCCTTCATCAAAGCACATTTTCCCCATTCAGGTGAACTATATAATGTGTCGTTATTGTTGCATATAATTTTTCTTTTTTTTCTTCTTCTTCTAATGGAATAAAAACAGAGATGACAGCGACTCCTTTGAGGCAAGTGGGATCCACTCTTGCTCTGCTTTGCCCTCTGGCATTTTCCCCTCCTCTTCAGCAGGCTCCATCTGTGGTTGCTGTTCATATGAAAATAGAAGGGCTTCATCCTACATGGATATTCCTACTTATAGTTAAAGGAAAAAACATGTTATTTTTAAATTAAGTAAAACTTCTAAAGGTCATTACGGTAATAAAGTGTATTGTCTGCTTAACAAAGTGGGTCTCCATGTTTGTGTAATGGACTTTGAGGAATCTTCCAGATAAAGTCATATAAAGTCCTTTTACCTAACAGCAGTGTCGGCTCAGAGCAGCTGGGTGGTAGGACCCCTAGTGGCAATTACTAAGAGTAACGTATTGATGTAAGGAAAGTGCACTGTGCACAGCTTGGAGTTCAGAATGGCAACATTATAAAGTGACAAATTGCGATGAGCTTTATGCTTATGAAAATTAAGCACAGAGGTGCAGAAGTTACCACTGGATGTTAACACCTTGAAGCTACGGCCAGTTCCCGTGACGTCACTTTAGCTGCATAAGAGAATTTCTGAGGACAGCGGAAGTAGTAAACTAAATGAAGTCTCGACTTCAAAATAAAAATCTAAAGTCTTGTTTTATAAAATGATTGTCAAAAGTAAAAATATTTAAAAGTGCTTCATTGGTACTACTTATTAATAAAGTACTGCATGTAACATATTTGTTGCTTATCAACTGAGTACACGTGTTACAGATAGGGAATTAGGTTAAAATGAATGTAAACACTAAGAATTAGGTTTTGTCAAAAAAAAAAAAAATTGGAGGCCTGTTTTAAGCTTACCTTTAAAAGCTTTAAAGCAGGGGTGGGCAAACTACGGCCCGGGGGCCACACCCGGCCCGTTGGTCTTTTTAATCCGGCCCGCCAAAGATTGGTACAGAATTGACCATATCATATCAAATCATAATTATGACTGATGTTGAGGATTCTGAGAATTGCTACAACAAACACGAGTCTTTGATTCACTGGCAAAAACAACACCGTTCTCACTAAAAGTAAATTTAAGTATTAACACTGTAATGCCTTTTTTATGTTTATGTTTGATATCTATGCATCTGGTGCTGGCCCGGCCCGTCTGTCAAATTTCTAAAAGTCAATGTGGCCCCAGAGCCAAAACATTTGCCCAAACCTGCTTTAAATGCTCTCCCTATCGGTGGCATACCCATTACATGTTGTGGCTTTTTACTTCCACAAATATAGTGTTGTTTCTTTCATTTATTTTAGAACTTTTTTTTTTTTTTTTTACTTTTAGAAATTTTGTCTGCTTTAACAAATCTGGTACCAACGAAGTGATTGTCAAAATGGAGGGATTTGTGTCCTGTTGAAACTCAATCTTTTGGCTGTCAGCTATAATGCCCATCAGTAAAGTAGCCTGTTCTAGTATCAGTCGAATTAATTATGTCATATCTTTTAATAAGGGTTGTATTTATTTTTGTTTGGTACTTTTTTTAATATTAGTCCAAGAATGTTGCAAAGCATAACCTATAAATCCACTTTTATATTGAAAGGCACAATCGGAAACCCTTTTGTTTTTTAGCTCATTCTTGACAGTAATTATAAAAAGGGGACATAACCTGGGAGCTCCGAGCGGGCTTCAGAGAAAGTCAACCCCGCTACGGGGACAGGCTCCGGGCGGGATGCTCGTGTCCGGTCGGCTGGTCCTCGTCCCGTCGCCTCTCACCTGCATCCATCCGCGTCCATGAAGCCCCCGCTGATGAAGCCCTTAGCTGCCAGAGTGAGGCGGAAAGTGGCCGGAGACAGAGAGCATGTACTGGCGTGTCGGGTTCGCCTGGACGCGGTCGTGTGTGGTTGATCTGGGTCCGAATCAGAGCCTCTCCTCCGGTCTGCTGGGCTCCGATGAACAGCTCTCGTTTTACGGGTACATCATCGCGTACCCATTGCAGGACTGCGGCGGGATAATGTCAGCTTTGGGCTCGGACTCGTGGTGGCGGAAAACACTGTATTTGACTGGAGGGGCTCTGCTCGCTGCCGCTGCTTATCTGCTGCACGAACTGCTGGCCATCAGGTACCAACAACAACAACAACACAGGGGCAGTCAGAGGAGGCAGAGCTCAGGATCCCTGCAGGCAGGCCTCCCGGGCCAGAGCACAATCCATGTGGATTTAATCTGCTTATATTTTCACTCCAAAGCTGTATTTTCACTGAGGTCTGATTGGGCTGGGTGAGAGTGGAGACGGAGGAGAAGGAGTCGTGAGTGGGGGGGGGGGAAGGTTGTGATGTAACGGAACCTCCACCCCTACAGCTCCCTCCTCACAAACACGAATACATTAGGGGAGATTTCCGACTTCAGTGGCTTATTTTTGTGGATTAATGACGTGAGTGGACGGCAGCAAAGGCTCGGTCATTCAAAAACCATGATACCGTGATAATGGTTTATTATTCCCTGTTATATGTAGTCGGCGGTGTGCTGCGAGGGCCTTCAAACGGCTCTGCTGCCAAATGAAAGGCCATTACAGGCAGTAGGTCGCTTTCATTTGTCTCTGTTAGAAGGTTGAGGGGAGGTGATGGAGGTTAATACACGCACTGGAGTTGGGTTCAGTCTAAAGACTGCAGTTATGTGTGGAAGTCTTTTATAACCTCTAAACACCCAAATCCCCGATGCTTGACCATTGAAGGTTGCAGGCGGACATGTGGCAGCTTTAAAGTAGAAAGAATTACTATGAATTCATTATTATTGTCAGGGACAAAGCTTTGATTGAACGACCTTATTCCTTAAATTGCCGGGTTAACTGCAGTCCAGGCCCAGGTCTGTATTATATATCACAGTTTAAATAGCATTTGGTGTTACTGCAAATGCAACCGGATGATGCGTTTTTAAGACGAGGAAATAGAAGCTGCTTGTTCATGAAATATGTATTTAGATGGACTTTATTCGCTAAAGGCTGTCCAGCTTTTCTGCCACGTTTTATTCCTTCTTCTGCGGTTGTTTTTGACATGTACGAGATGAAATGTTGCAGTTATCTCCTTGTCTTCCTGTGTGCTAGAACTCGCGCTACACTTTCCTATCAATAGCAATGCGTCCTGTAGGTTATTCAGCTGGAAAAACAGTCTCTGTTGGAGTCAGCGGGTATTTCAGCACCGCACTGAAAATAGACAGCTCCTCCGCTCTCAGGCCCCTGCTTGTTTTACGTTTCAGCACTTTACACTGTGGACAGCTCCTTGTCCTAATTCTGCGTCCTCTCCGCGTGGATGTGTTGCTTTTCTCGGGCTGTGCTTGTGGTAGCTTGTACATTATCCACTGAAGAATCTCCCACAAGGGGGTGATTCGTTATTTTGATGTTCCAGTTTTCTTGGTCAGCATAATCGGCCATGGGCTGACAATCCTCAGGGTCAGTGGACGGAAGACTCAATCAATCACGTGATCACGCACACACACATTCAGAGATTTACCTTAACTATTATGACCCCCAAACTTACAAATACATTGACCAAGCCTCTTATTCAAACCATAACCATCACAATTAATTAAAGAGCAACTATGATGCTTATCTCCATATTTTGTTTTGTTCTTGGACTCTGCTACAGTGGCAACATAGTCCTTCTTTATATGGGCTTTGGGTCTGGCTCTCAGTTCTTCCACTGTATGAAACTTATAGCTCTTCTCCCTTTAAGGCCACCCTCCCTCTAAGCCAGTTTTCTTCTGATTGGCTGCCCGTGGAAAACCCCTGGGTCTGCGGTGCTTACAGCTCTGTGCTGAAACTGACTATTTTAATGCTATCCACTCTCACTAATATCAGAGGGGATAATAACATCCAACAGTAGAATAAACTACTGTCTGAAATGTTGAGAGCAGTCTGAAGCCTCAGCTTTTGGCTTACAGGGATTACTTGCACATATGGTGCACACATTATTTGATGTTTTGGTCATGTTTATGTTTATATTACAGAAGATAGAGAAAAGCATAATAACTCCACTTTAACACTGAGCCTTACTGTATCCCTAATGTAACCCATTCAGAAAGCTGGAGCATGTCAAAACTTTCTCGCTTTTTCAGAATATCCCATGTATGCATTAAATGGTGCTCACAAAGGTAGCCTACACATTCGTTTCCTGAAGACCTACACTAACCACAATCATAGGTTCTGCTTGCCTAACCCTCATCCTAACCTAAATTTAACTATGGACTAATTGTAAACCAAGTCTTTATACTCAAATATAAAGATTTGTGTTATGTGAACTTCCTTCCCTAAAAGGAATCATGCCAGTCGCTTCCATGTTTCTAGCTGTAACGTGAAGTGCACTCCTAACAGCCAGATATAATCCAATCCAAGTGAGTAGCAGGGACTTAATCCAGGTTTAGAAATTTTTCTTAATGCATGCATTTACGATTTAGCACCAGTAGAAAAAGTTATGCTTCTGAAGAAGAAAACAATCAAAACTAGAAATGCTGAAAACTGCAAAGGACTTTATTTTGTAAAGCTTATTTTGCAGGAGCAGCTGTGTATATAGAAATATAGAAGATGATGCTGTATGCATAAAATAATTAAATAAAACAATGAAATAAAGCATCATTCCTTCGCTTGAAGTTAAAATAGGAAAAGGGAACAGTTACTTCCTCAGTGGCTCTCGCCCTGCTCTGCCTCTGATTCACTCTGCTTGCCTAAACCAGCCAGGTATCATTCCTCATGGCTTAATCCAACCATCTAAACACAACCGAGTCAGAGGTACTGTAGGGCAGGCCATCACTTCATAGAATTCACAGTCTTTTCAAAATAAAAGCCATCTAGACTGTCACACATTGATTTGTGCCAATTTTTACTGCCTCGTTTTGAAATAAATAAATAAATGGCTGAGGTCCACAATGTCTTCATAGCTGGTTAGGACCACAGTGAATATGTATATAAACGAAGAATGATTACTTTATGTCCTCTTGTGGTACTTCAATTACAGTTTTAAATGTATAAACATTTATCTATATGGTACTATATAACAAAAATATGATACAGTATATTTTCTTAATAAATGTGCAGTTAACTAAATTATTAACACCAACTGACATGAATTTATCAGTGGCTTTGACAGCACCCCGGAGTACGGGATCTGGGCCAGGAAGCTACTTTGCCTGTTTGGTCACCCAGCTTTTCTGTTAGATGGTCATCCTCAACCCTCACGCCCTACCCTACATTTGAAGCCTTGAAATTTAGTGGTTAGTTGTTTTGTTTTGTTTTTACAAACCTTAGAGTGTGCGTGACATGCAGCTCTTTCCCTCTTTGCCTCATACAGAAAGGAGGAAGAGCTGGACTCTAAAGATGCCATCATACTCCACCAGTTCTCCAGGCCCAAAACTGGCGCCCCGTCCCTGTCCCCTTTCTGCCTTAAGCTGGAGACCTACCTCCGTATGGTTGACCTGCCCTACCAGGTATGGCTGTGTTTATGTGGCTGTAATAGAAAAAACAAAACAGGCACAGCTTTTAGATCTTAATACTTTTTCTGTGATTTAATAATATAAATTAAAAAAAAAAACCTGTGCTGCAAAAATCACCCAGTTTCCTTTGCAGCATTTGCCAACCACTTCTTTAAACTTTGAATGTTTTCACCCGCCACTGCTCCTGAATCATCTTCCCCTCTTCTAGAACTACTTTGATGGGAAGCTTTCGCCGCAGGGAAAGATGCCATGGATTGAGTACAACCAGGAACAAGTGTGTGGTACTGAATTCATCATTGACTTCCTGGAGGAGAAGCTGGGCGTGAGCCTCAATAAGAGCCTGACAACACAGGAGAAGGCCTTATCTCGCGCCATTACCAAAATGGTGGAGGAGCACTTCTACTGGTGAGGAGCCACTGAAATTCAAGCTGATTTTTTTTTAATTGTTATTTTACAGGAATGCAGCTGTAACCTGACAGCATTCAAATAAAGAAAAAAATGGTGCAGAGAGCACAGTAAAAAGCATTAAATGTCATCTGTTATATATATATGCATCTCCCAGGACTATAGCTTACTGTCAGTGGGTGGATAACCTTGAGGAGACCCAGAAGATGCTGTCGGTGAGCGGTCCACTGAGCGACCTACTCAAGTGGATCCTGAGTCACCTGACAGGCGGGATTGTCAAGAGGGAGATGTATGGGCACGGGATTGGACGTTTCTCTACCGAGGAGGTTTACGCCCTGATGGAGAAGGACATGCGCACCCTGGCCACTCTGCTAGGTGAGGGTTTTATATTGCAAATAGTTTGTCTCAGCATATGGACAACTGAATCTGTCTGAATAAGGATTAAGGTTGGAAGAATATTTTTGCAGTAGAAAAATGGGCTATGACTATGAATCTAACAAATCACCCAGATTTAGATGTGGCCTCATTCAGTGGGGAACCATTTTTTTTGTTTTGTGACTCTACAAATCACTTTGTATTGTTTAGTTTTATTTCAGTATGTGTCACCATTTTGCTCACATAGTCCTCAAGGACTTTCCAGTGTGTGCATTGAGACCTATAGGCAGAGACATCATGTTTGTTGCAGCAGTGGACGAAAAAAAAAAAAAGGATGGTTCAACACTGACCTCCTGTGGTAAAAATGATCATTGCAATCACTGTAATACCTGGCAGTTTATGACAGAAGCTTTAATACAGACACATCAGAGAGTGGCAGTTGTTTGGCCATCACAAGTAGTCCTTCGGGTCAAGGTTTTTTTCTCTAAAGGCATCAGTTAATCTGTTACCAGTGTGTGTGCATAAAGCAGAAAGGCAATTTAGAGGAGAATGGCTACACTGTTTGACTTATCCTTTTTTTTCTTCTGCTGTCTAAGGTGATAAAAAGTACATTATGGGGTCTAAGCTTTCAACAGTAGATGCCGCAGTGTTCGGTCACCTGGCCCCTGCCATGTGGATGTTACCAGGATCACGGCCGGAGCAGCTAATCAAAGGTGAGTTCTCCAGAAAGGAAGTCTACTATATCAGCGTGCCTAATTTCAAAGAAGCGTTCTTTTCTCTTGAACCATGTAGTATGTCAACACACAGATGGTTTTTAAGTTTTGTGGTTCTCTATAAACAAGCAATGCATTCAGACTGATATATTTACAGTGTATGCAACCCCAATTCTAAGCAAGTTGGGATGCTGAAAAGCTCAATTTGATTCACAATAGAACACAGAAAACATATCACATGTTTAAAATGAGCAAATGTACCATTTTAAGAAAAAAATAAGGTTAATTTGAATTTGATGGCAGCAACATATTTCATGTTACCGCTGTGTAGCATCCACTCATCTTTTAACAACAGTCCGTAAACATCTGGCAACTGAGGAGAGCAGCTGCTGGACTTCTGGGAGAGGAATGTTGTCCCATTCTAGCTGCTCAACAGTCCTGGGCTTTTGTTGTGGTACTTTTTGTTTCATGATGTGCCAAATGTTTTCAGTTGGTGAAAGGTGTGAACTGCAGACAGGCCGGTTCAGCACCCGGATTCTTCTACTGTGAAGCCGTGCTGCTGTAATAGATGCAGTATGTGGATATTCAGAGCCTTCACAATTTTAAAAGTTGTTTCACAATTTATAAATGAAGTTTTTTGCAGATTGGTGAACCTCTGCCATCTTTACTTATGAGAAACTCTGCCTCTCTAAGATGCTCTCTCGTGTTACTGACCTGTTGCCAGTTAACCTAATTAGTTGTAAAATGTTCCTCCAGCTGTTTCTTTGGTGTTCCACTTATATTACATTTCCAGCCTTTTTCTTGCCCACATCCCAACTTTTTTGAAGATCTGTTGCTGTCATCAAAATGAAAAATGAACCGATATAATACAGTAAAAAAAAAAAAGTCTTCTATGTTTTTCTGTGAATAAAATACATTCACATTTTACACAGCATCCCAACTTTTTTGGAATTGGGGCTGTAACTGTAAATATTGATTGTTTACTGCTATATTAAAAATGATCATTTATTTATTTCTGAATCTATAAATGGCTCTATGAGATATATAAATGAGAACCTTTGCACCCAGTGTCCTTGAGGGCAAATCAAAATGAACTGATGGAAAATGTTCGATTGGTCAACATCAAAATGGATATTAAATTAATTAAATTATAACCCAAGAAACAAGAAAACGTCCAACTTTTGACTGAGATACCTTGATAGCTACGCAGTGCCTAAAAGGACCAATGGAAAAGAGAAATATTATAATTTTATTATATTTATTATATAAAAATGTGTTTTATTTATTTTTAAAATCTAAAATCATCTAAAATGGTTATTTCCATCAGACATTCGTTTACATTTGGTGTATACACAAAAGCCTAAGGTGGGAAGAGCAGCAGGAAAAGCCCTGGTATAGAGGAGAGTGTGGCAGCAGAAATATCAGACACAGCATTAAAAGGAGCTGGGGTCGAGGTGGGCTGCAAAGCAGCTTGCAGCAGCAACTGTAGGGATGCTAAAGCAATTACACGGAAATGCTCAGAAAGATGTTTCCTGAGCCATCAGCTGGCATTGTTATTTGCTGACGTATCTGGGCTTGATTTAATGGCCTAACCCTATGCTCAGTTGTATCAGTGGCATCTCAGTGAGATATCTTCAGAGTGCTGTACCTACTGAGGTGTTTGTTCCACCCAGGTGAGCTGATCAACCTCGCCATGTACTGTGAGCGCATCCGTCGGCGATTCTGGCCCGAGTGGTTCGTAGACCTGGAGGACTTCCGCTACAACGACACCACAGAGGGCAGCGATTCGCACTCGAAACTCCCCGATCTCGGCCTCTACTCCCGCACGGACACTTTCCAGGACGACACGCGCTCACACACTTTACACACTCACACGCCGCAAGACCCACCATCGTCCCAGAGTGACCCCACGGGCCACTCGCTGTATGACTCTGACATGGACACGGAGTGCTCTGAGATAGACCAGCCCAAGTGTTGACGAAACACACGCACACTTATAGTACACGCTACATATAGGCACACCACAGGAGGGAGCTGCATCCCACCTATGTTCTACCTCTTAGAACAGAAAACAAGCGGGGAGTGTTTTTGGTGTTGCCTGTGTCGGTGGGGACGTTGAGGATGTAGAAGGGTAAATTGCCAACAGTAGTGGAGAAAAGATTGCAGTACAAGGAAAAAAGAGGTACAACAGAGATGATACTGGAAAACAAGTGAAGGGAGAAAAACTGAAAAAAGAAAGAAAATGCAGGTTTAAACGTAAGAAGTAAAATCATTCAAATCAGGAGTAAATGACGCAGTTGCTGAGAAACTCCACATCAACTGCAGCCACAACCTTCTACCTGTCGTCTATCGCGTGCCCACCGTTGTCCCTCGTAGTAGCTCACGCCACCCAGCACTGCGCGTGTGTGTGTGTGCATGTGTGTGTGTGTGTGTGTTGACCAACTGAACCTTTAATGCCTTGTAGGGACCTGTACAGAAAGAAAATGTTTCGGTGTAAATATATCAATGAATCTGACTTGATTCTCAGATTTAATAGATAAAAAAATTATAAAAATTATA